>PVJS01019856.1:0-18258 GCA_004027185.1 Glis glis
ACAGCAGAGCTTCCTGAAGAAGCCACTGTAGCTTAGAACTGAAGGATTAATTGGAGGTTCCAGGCAGACAAGGAAGAACATTCTAGGGAAAGAATAGTAGGTGTGTCAAGGGAGATGGGATGATTCTGAGTAGAATCCGAGAGAGAGACTCAACTCAGGACCTGTGGGGTCCTTGGCTTCCTTGACAGAAAAGAATTTCAGCATAGGCCAGTCAAGAGACATAGAAGTTTATTTATGGAGGCGAAGAATACACACTCAAGGGAGAATACAGGCCATCTCCAGAGTAAGAGATGTTTTGCAGGGCTCATCGCTCTTTTGAAGGACCTTGTGAAGGGCAGGCATAGGAGAGTATGTGAGAATGGCATCAGTCCAGTGATCACAAGACAGTTTATGGTGGTCTGGACATTTTCCGGATCCTTAGGCTGATTGTAATCTTTATTGTTTGATCAATAGATAAGCTGAAAATTCTCCTAAATCATAAGTTTCTCAACCTGTATCATATCTTCTTGCTTAAACTATTTATTAGTGAGATAATTAATAGTGCACCAAGTAATTATCATGAATGAGTGAATGTTCAGTAACTTTACTATTATGACTGAAGATACGTAGATTTCCCAGAAATCTGGGAGTGATGATCTGGGAGAACTGGCTTGGGAGTAGAGGTCTGAGGGACTTTAGCACAGACTTTCATAGTAAAGTTATATTTTCTTTATCCTTCCTTTGTGTCTCCTTTACCTGTTCCTTTTACTTCTTCCATCTTACCTCAGGTGCAAAGGCCTGATGGTGGGAAGGAGCTTTGGAGGAATTGGGAAAAAAGCCAGGGTGGCTGGAGTGGAGTGAGTGGAGGGTAAGTTGCAGTGCCTTATAGAAAACATAAGGGCCGGAGCTTTCTCCTATGAGTACATGGAAATTTGTAGGGCAGAGTGGTGATGTGGTTGGATTTATGTTTTTGTTTGTTTTTACGAAATTCCTTGCTCCATGAAGAATAGGTCAAAGAGAAGTAAGATTAATGTAGGAAGACCAAACAAATGTCTATTAGAAAATACCAGATAAGAGATACTGAGGTCTTGTTATGAACACAGTGCTACAATTAATGCCAGTTTTTAATGACATTATGATCAGATAAATATTTTACAAGGAAACATTTCAAATAATTATACCAGTGGAAGGAAAAGTTTCCATTTCCCCATCGGGTAGTAAGCAAAGATACATATAAATATAAATCAAAACTTTTAACAATTATGAGAGGATTAGTATTTCTACTCCAAATTGGTAAATTCCAGCTAGACTTTTTGAAAAATTGAAGATTTATGTGGACCTCTGAGGTATCCTGGACATTCATACAACCACTGTTAAGATGTTCTATGGAGAGAAACTCCTAAGTTATTGCTGGTTTTAAATCCATAGCATTTACAATTAAACATCTTCAACAATAGCCAGTTTCTAGAAGGAGCTGAACATTTCTAGGAAGATTCTGGGCATTGTTTTTCGTTTGGTTTGTTTTCACTGTTATTGTTGTTTTTAAGTTATTTTAGTTGTAGAACAGTGAACTTAGGAGATATATATATATATATATATATATATATATATATATATACACATTTGTATTGAAAGCTTCAAGTCCTTCAAAGCAGCAGTCATTTGAATGCACCATAATTGGTGTACTCCTCTGTGTACATGCATGGTTAGAAAGTGATAATCCTGGTACTCTTTTTGTAGAACATGGAACCATCACTTAAAAGGTAATGTTAAACCTCATTACTTTAGAGTTCTCTGAGCCAGAATTTTATAATGGTCGTTCTAAAGTTTGCCTTTATTTTTCTGGAAGCAAATAGTATAAAATTTTCAAAATGACTCAATGTAGACATTAGCATTCTTCCTAATTGGAATGCATAAACATTTGTTTATTCGTTGCCTTCCGCCCCATAGAATCTGATAACTAGTGAACAGCTGAGCCTGAAAAATATTCCCATTTAACAGGGTTATTGTCACTATATGGTAGATTATTTTTAGAATTAACACCAATGATATAAAAATTTTGATTGCTACATTCTTTAACCACATTTCTTTGTAAATATTTTCCATTTCTTCCATCTTCCATCAGATTACATAAACTTGTAAATGAAACATAAGGCCAAATAAAGAACTCCTTTGTAATGGAGTTCAAATTTCTATTACTGGTTATTTTTTATTCTGCATGTAATATTTTTGATTTTGAAAAGAGTATGAATTCCTTAGATTGCTGTCTTAACTGTGAAGTAATTTTTATAGAATGTTTTGCTTCACATACTACACTTAGCCAGATTTCTATTTGTAGTTTTTATGTTGTGTTAACAAATTTTTGTTGTATATGACAAACATTTTAAAACTGTGAAACTGTTAAACTAATTTTAGTAAGACATTATTAGTGAGGTTTCAGTTTACATTCATATCTTTAGATGTATCATTATTTACAGGAAAATGAATAATAAATATGCATAATATTGTGTATATAAATAACATGACAAAAGTAGCTATTTTAATGTTTATAGAATGAAGGTTTTGATGAGCAAAATGTTACCAATGTTGCAGGGAAAGTGAATTTAAAACAAAATCTGTTAGGTTGGTGTTAACCAAAAGAAGTGATTCACATTATGGATGGAGGTTCTTCTGAGGTGACATGTAAACTTGAAGCATACCTCAGTGATTTCAGTGTCCACTCTGTGTTTCTTCTTTTTTTGGTATGTTAGGAATTCTGTGAAGTGACCCCTTATGTGTTTGTGCTGTCTTGTGCTAAGCAGTGGCTATATCATTCACTGTTGATAAGTAATAATGCATTTATTGTTCTAAATACTGAGTAGATCACAAAAGAATTGTGCTAGCTTTTGCTGGGCCTGTTGGTATACACCAGTAATCCCAGTACTTGGGAGGTTGAGATGGGAGAATCACAGGTTCAAACCCAGCCTCAGCAACTTAGACCCTCAGCAAGTTAGTGAGACTCTGTTTCAAATAAAAATAAAAAGGGTTGGGTATCTAGCTTGGAGGTAGAATGCCTCTGGGTTTGATCCCCAGCAATCCTCCCTAAAAAAGAATTGTGCTAGCTTTTAATAGGATGTATATTTATTTTTATATATGATGCTGCCAGTCAGCTGAGGATTCTGTTGTTCAATTAGGATAAAAATCATTAAAAAAAACAAAATGCAGCTCTTGTGACATTACCAGCTCTTAGCTTTTAATGTTTATCAGCTCCTAGTGTTTCCAGCTCACTTTGGACCCCTCTGCTTAACTTAAGATAGAAGTCTCAATGAGGCAAGCAGCAATTCCATTAGAAGGAGTCTTTATTGGGCTTGTGCTCCAACACACAGGAGACAGCGCATGGGTCAGGGTTAGGGGACTGGCTCCCAGGGGGTGTTAAAAGTGAAGCTTATGTAGGCAAAAGGGTGGGGGCTCGCATAGGTGCCGTCAGCTGTTACACACATGGACAGAATTTCTGCACCATCATGCCAGTTTGTTGCTCTAGGCACTGGGGTTTACGCTTAATAAGGTGATGCGCATGCCTGTTATTTCCCGCTATACTCCTGTGTCTCAAGGTGCTAGAAGTGCTCACCACTGCCACCCCTTGAAGCTGCAGGAGGATCCCCTGGCAAGCCTGGAGGGCCATCACCCACCAGGTCTGTCAGCTGTGGCAGCAGAAGAAGCAAAAGCTGCAGTGACAGTTGCCACAGTAGCAACAAAAGCAGCTTGGCTGCCCAAGTGGCAGAAGTGATGGTTGCGGTGGTGGCGGCACAAGTGGCTGGGAAATGCTGGCATATCTCCCAGACAGTCATGGCTACAGCTGGGGCCAGTGCCTGACATCACAGGTGCCTTGTCCCTGATTCTGATCCCTGCCCTACCTGCACCCCATCTTGCAGGTGTGGAGTCGCTGCCCTGCTGCACCCTGGGACAGTGGAGGCATCCACCAAAACAACCCATGTTCAAAAAACTGTAGACAGAAAAGCATCCTTTTGGGGAGGATTGGACGTCTCCTATTCTGTCTCAATAGGAATTTAGATATAGAAAGGATTTTATTTATATGTAGCTTATAGCCTATTTAACTGCATGGATTATTGCTTAGGCAACTGAGCCCTGCCTACACCATCCATAAGAAAGCATTAATTCTTCTTATCTGAGAAATTTTTTTTCTGAGCTCCTGCTATGAACTCTGCTTTCATAGTTGTAATTTTTCTGAGAGAACATAAGATTTAATCTCAACTCAAAGTATGTAAAAGGAGAGGAGAGGCCAAATACCTGGTATAGTATCGGGCACGTTACTTGATTCTGAATAGATCATGTTCTGTATCCAAAGTCGCAACTGGTACAAATCATTGCCAAGTTCCTATCATGAAAACAAGGAATTAGCACTGAGATCACACAATAATAGTGTCAGGAGAATTTAGCAGCAAGACCAACCACATCACATATCTTCTAGCACTTGAACAAAGGAGATGTCTACATATTCACAAAGCCAGATCACTGACAGGGTGTGAATTATGAAAGCAAGACTACATATTTTAATTTCAGAGCAGACAAAGGAGTAGAATTTATAGGTAAACATTGTCTTGCTTTTTCCTATGTTTTTTTCATTTACAGTAACTTAGGAGTAGTGTTTTTGAGTTAGAATAAATACACCCAGGTTTCCCTTTCTTTAGAAGTAAATGATTCCTGTTGTGTAAATATTATACCTTGCAGCTAATATAGGTGGTGTTACACTGTTGTAAGTAATGGGTACTAATACTACAGAGAGTCTTTTCAATTTAGTTTAAGACACAAAACAAGAGTACTGATTGAGGGAAAATCTAAATAAATGCATCTCATAATTCTGCAATCTCAGAAATAGCCAATGTTGTCAATCAAAAACATTTTAAGAGAGTAACCAATGTGCTGTTTTTGATTGATTTGCTAACAAAATATTTATCATATTTTCATAGTATAATATATAGGTCAGCCTAAGATTTCATGTTTAAGTAAATATTTCATGAAACAGTTATAAAGTTCTCTAGCCTTGGCAATTATTATGTGTTGGAGAATTTTCTAATTGTACTTAAGTTGAAAACCTGTGTGTATCAATTATGACAAATAGTAATATTGCTAAATTTAAAGTTATCTTAGAAAATCTGATGTGTCTTCATCAAGAAAACCCTGAAACTTTTCATTACAATGTTCACTGTTAGCATTTGTCCTTGTATTCTCTCATGCTCTTCCTCACAATCACAGTTTTCTGCTTTTAGAGTCTCATCTGAGACCTGCCTCCTCCTATAGGGCTCAGGAGGGCAGATAGTAGGGAAGGACAGAAGCTCTTTTTATAGAATTGATGATTATACTTCCTTTGGGTTAGACTCCACTGTTAAGGTAAATGTAGAATGGACACTCTTATGTTCTCTTTGGGCTGCACAAGGTAGAGAGAGCCCATCTGCTTAGCTGAGCCCCCGATGTTATTCTTTTTTGTGTGTGGTACTGGGGAATGAACCCAGGGGCATTATACCTCTGAGCTACACCCCCAGCCCAATTTTATTTTTTATTTTGAAACAGGATCTCACTAGGTTGATGAGGGTCTCACTACTTGCTGAGGCTGTCCTTAAACCTGTGATCCTCTTGTCTCAGCCTTCCAAGTACTGGGATTACAGGTGTGCACCACCATGCCCAGCCCAACGTCATTCTGCCTCTATTACTACTCTAGTTCAGGTTACCATCAACTTTTACCTTAGTTATGGCAATAAATTCCTTGGTGACCTTTGTTTCTGCCCTTTCCCCCCCTTAGTCTCACTTCAGTGTTCAGTATAGTCTTATTAAAATCAAAGTGCCATCTCCTGCCAAACATCTTTATTGCCAGGACCCTTAGGATTCAGCTTCCTATCGCTCGTCTGACTTCGTCTCTTCCTTGTCTTCTCCTCTCTCACTCTGGCCTCAGACATGCTGAGCATGCTCTCACCTAGCGCTCTTGTGGTATCCACTGCCTATTTTCAGATCCACATAACTCATACCTCACTCCCTCACCTATTTTAGTGTTTTATTCAAATGTTATCTTCTTCATGGGCTCTAACCTGACCATTGTACTTAAAATCACAAACCTTTAATTCACTCACTTCCTTACTCTCCTTATTTCTCTTCAGTACTTACCACCTTCCAACACACCATATATTTTTCTTACTAATATTATCTATTTTCTCTTACCCTTCACTGGAGAAACACTTCTGTGTTCAGGGAAATTTGTCGAGTTTTTCTTTTGTTTTATCTGTAGTGCCTGGAATAACACCTGCTTATAATGTGTATTAAATACTTGCTGAATGAATAAATTAATAATTGAATGGACTGCCTGTATTGGTCAGGGTTCACTAGATTAACAGAATTCACAGAATGAGTATATGAAAAAGGGATTTATTAGATCAGCTCACAATGTAGTCCTGAGTTTCGACTGCACGTGAAGAATCAGAGGAATCAGTAGCTGGTCGGGCGGTCTAAGAGCTGGAGCCTCAGGATTAAAGCAACCACCAATTCAGTCCAGTCCAAGATGTGAAGATAAGGAAGCTCTTCGGAGAAACGATGGTAAAGTTTCAGTTCAAAGGCTAGAGGCCGACGATCTCAGACGAGAGCAGAAGATCAAGAAGCTCTTCAAGGAAATCGCAAAGTTGGAGACCGACGATCTCAGACGAGAGCAGATGCGTTTTCTTCAGGAGTCGCAGCTCCCTCTACGTGGCTTTCTCCTTCTTTTATCCAAGTCCTGCACCTATCAGAACCCTGCTACCCACATTTAGGGCAGGACTTCCGGTTCAATCTGCTGTTACACAACCAAAGTCACATGATCTTAGGTGGGTCAAGTTGACAAACCAGACCAACTATCACACTGCCAGACCTGGCTCTTGACTTTTTATCATTTACACAGAGGTACTATATAATAAAGGAAATGGTTATTCTTAGACATTTTATAGTAATTTTACCCAGATATAATTCATATACCATACAGTTCTCATACACTTAAAATATACGCTTCAGCAGTATTCAGTATGTACAGAGTTTTGCAATCATCACCACAGTCAATTTTAGAACATTTGATCACCTCAAAAGAAACCCCATAATTAATAGCAGCACCCTCCATTTCTCACTCCTAATCCCCCCTCCTGTCCTAGGGAACCAATAAACCACTTATTGTGTCTATTGGACTTTCATATAGGATCATTTTGTATGTGATCTTTTGACCAGCTTCCTTGATTTTGCATGTTTTCAAAGTTCACACTATAGCACCTATCAGTATTTCATTCCTTTTCCATGACCAGTGTTCCATTCTATGGACGTGTATTTGTCTTTATAATGCTATATCTTAATATTCTTTCATTATTCTGGATTCTAGACCCTTACCCAGATATATGATTTGCAAATATTTTCATGCATACTGTTGGCTGTCTTTCTCCTACTTTACACTGTCCAAGACAAAAAAGTTTATAATTTTTATGAACTTCAGTTTATTTTTCTTTGGTTTCTTGCGCTTTTTATTATATCTCAGAAGCCTTTGCTTAATCCATAGTTAAGATTTACTCCTGTATTTTCTTCTAAAGGTCTTATAGTTTTACTTCTTAAATTTAGGTCTACTTTGAGTTAATTTTTGTATATGGTATGAGGTAGTGATCAGTTTCATTCTTTTGTATATGGATATCAACTTGCCCCAGCATCATTTGTTAGAAAGACTATCCCCTGCCGGGCGTGGTGGTGCATGCTTGTAATCCCAGTGCTTTGGGAGGCAGAGACCGGAGGATCCAGGTTCGCGGCCAGCCTCAGCTCTCTCTCTCCCTGTCTCTCTCTCTCTCTCTCTACTTAGTGAGGCCCTCCCCAACTTCGTGAGACCCGGTTTCAAAATAAAGTATAAAAAATAGGGCCGGGGGTGTAGTGCGGAGGTAGAACGCCCCTGGGTTCAATCCCCGGTACTGCAAAAAAAAAAAGAAAGACTATCCCCTTCCCTTTGAATTGTCTGGGCACCCTTGTCAAAATTCAGTTGACGAGGGCTAATTGACTGATGTGTGCATGTATACTTCTATCACCCTGAAACCCATCAAGATGTATGATTACAATGCACCAATAAAAAATAAATAAAATATTGGAAAGCAAAAATTTTCAATTGACTATAAATTTGAGTTTTTTAAACCTTAATGGGTTTAATTCTCTTCCATTGATGATAACTTCTTATGCATTGCAATCAAAAGTGTCAGAGGCAGCTGGTTTCTTTGAGCTCTATTCACCTTGCCAGGCTGTGTTCTTATTCGCTGGGAGCCTTGTAGTAACAACAGTTTTCTGAAAGCCTTTTTACTTACTTGGGAAAAGCTTTCAAGGACACAGAAACTTCTTAATTCCCTGCTTAATTTGGTGTTTTATTTGCCTTCGTGGGGTTGTAATGTTTATCCTCATGGTTTTCTTTCCCTGTCTTGGGTTTTCTTGGCTCTCCTTGAGCTGACCATTTTGAATTCTTATTTTCCTCCTAAGGAATTCTTTTGAGCCCTAAAGAAATTTGAGAGTCAGGTCAATTAATTGCTCATTTGCATGGCATAATGTGGAAGTTAAGCACTGCATGGACCTAGAACCAAAGCCCTTTTCTGATCAAACTTGTCTATCGCTGGCCAGCTTTCTGGCCTGTGGCCTGTGGGTAATGGGGCCAGCTGGCAGTTTTCTTGTGGCCCAGATGCCATGTTGGACCACACAGGTACCTTTTTATTGCAGGCTATTAATCTTAGAAGCTGAATTTCTAATCTTAGAAGTTGGAAATTCTTTTGGTGGAACAGGAAAGTGGGAAATTGATGCTCATTGATGCTGTGTAAAGATTAACAGGAATAATTAGAGTACTGTTAATTCAATTTGTCTGCTTTTCCAAGTCATTAGGCATGTATCATCCAAAACTCCTAAAATACAGGTGTAATTTAATCATTCACATACCTATGGCATCTCCATACTGATCCATACAATTGTTCTCAAGCCATTTTCCTATTACTAAACTGTACTTATTCTTTCAAGACATTTTTCATTTGGATAATAAATGCAAAATTTCTTCAGAATTATAAAGTAGAACGATAATTATCCTGGGCTCACTGTGGAAGCCATGAACAAAGTAGAGACTTACCTACCAAGGGTGAGCTAGAAAGGTGCTATCTCCATCAATGTATCGGCCTCCCTTAACAGTTCTTTTTAGCCAAGCACTTATATGTGAAATTACTTACTTTTGTGATTGCCTTCAGGTCTTTTCTGGGTTTTCTTCCCTAGAGATTAGTAGATGATTGGATTTAGCCAAACATGCTAATGATCAGATACTTTATTCTTCCATCAATTCAATAATAAATCCCCATTGAAAGCCTCCTGTTTATACTTGTACACTATGTTGTAATAGCTGCCAGCGATACAAAGGTGAAGACACAGCCTCAGTCTTTGTCCAGGGACTAGACATTATAAAGTGATATTGCTTAGAATTGTGTAGTCCCACCAACAAAGCAGTCTTATGTGAGGTACTCTGAGAACATGTAATAGTCAACTGTGCTTTAAAATGAAACTTAAGTGCCTACCGTGTGCTAAAGTGGTTTGACTTGCAAAGGTCCGGGCAGCCAGCTTCTGTGAGAATGTGACAGTTAAGCTGAGATCTTTGGGAGGAGTCAGCGAGGCTAAGAGCTCCAGAGAGGGCTAGAGTGGTGAGAAGCCTTTTGCGGTACCGGGGATTGAACTCAGGGGCGTTCTACCTCCGCGCTACACCCCCGGCCCTATATTTTATACTTTGTTTTGAAACCGGGTCTCACGAAGTTGTGGAGGGCCTCACTAGGTAGAGAGAGAGAGAGCACGCGAGAGAGCTGAGGCTGGCCACGAACCTGGATCCTCCGGTCTCCGCCTCCCAAAGTACTGGGATTACAAATGTGTGCCACCACGCCCGGCTAACAGCTACCTTTTAAATAGCCTAGAAACTAGATCTTAATTAGAGGCAGGTGAGCTTTTATTTAGATGCATTAAGTTTTAGATAGAAAACATTAAATTTTACAAGTTTTGTTTTCTTCAGAGTAGTACTTCTACTTCTCTAACTTAAGTGTGCCAAAGAATTACCTGGAGGATTTGTTAAAAAAAAAAAAAACAGATTTTTGGGCCCCCTATCCCTGGGTTCTGCAAGTCTGGATGGGGTCCAACATCTAATTTCTCAAAAGATGCTGATGCTGTAGGTCCTGTCCTGGACCAGATTTTGAGTGCAGTTAGCTAGAGCCACAGAATTAACTCACCTCCTTTTGTCATTGTTTTCCTTGTTTATAAACAAAGGATCATTTTTAGTCATAATAATAACCAAGAAATATTTTTCTTTGTTTTGGGAGCTATATTTTACAGAAGTCACTTTAAGAGCATATAAATTTTACTTATCTTATGCATGTTGTACATATATGATATATGACTCTAGGAGGTAATTTAGAAAACAGTATTAAGGGGACATAGTTCCAGAAATCAAGATACATCAAATGAGAGAGAAATCATGATTAACAAAAATTTATAAAGTTTTTAGTACTGATGAGATTTTGAAATTTAAATCAATATAACTCAAGCTTCTGTAACACTTGGTGTTTGAGCAAGAGTAATAAATCTGTGTATTATTGAATCTTCTTTTATTTATTTTTTAGATCTAATTACTTGTTTGGATACTGCATCCAAGTTTTTGGAGCCTGAGTTCAGGTATGACCATATTAGTTACTTTGTTTAAATGTTTCTCTTCATCTCCTTCTTTATCCTGATTCTTTTACATTGAAGATTAATGTATAATGTATGACACTGTCTTTGTCACCATTCTCACTGCCATAATCCAAAACAACTGACCACACAACTTAGAGCAAGGAAGATTTATTTGCTCACAGTTTTTGGAGATTTTGAGGTTCAGTCCATGTGAGGCCAGGTTTGCAAAGCTCAGGGCATGGCGGTGGGAAGCAGAGAGAAGGGAGATAGTAGGGGCTCTGCTCTCGCATCATAGAGGCCAGAAGCAAAAGAATAAGCAAGCAAAGGGATTTGAAGACAAAAGCACAATCCCCAAGGACACACCCCCAGAGACCCACCTTCTCCAGCCACACCCTGCCTATGTAGGTTACCCAGTAAATCATTACAATAAATTTGTCCACTGATGAGATTACAACCCTCATGACTTAATTACATCGACTCTGAACATTAATACATGAGCTCTTCTGGGGAAATTCTATATCTAACCATAACAGGTACATAATCATCGTTTGAAAACTAATAATGGCCATGTTTCAATTTTGCTTTAATTGTAGCACAGATCTCCAAAATGAAAATGTAATTTTTTAAATGCTTTACAAGTAGAACTAGTTGCTCTTAAAAAGTCCAGAAAAACTACTAATAAAAGTAGAAAAGGGTTTTTTTTTTTTGTTTTCTTTTCCAAAAAAGGAAGGGGATGGTTTATGCTATTATAGAATTCTTTAGTGTTCTTACTCATGTGGCATTCTACTACTATTTCTCTAGTTTATTGACTTTTTCTCTTACTTAGACTAGAATTACCTTTTAATTGATTTCCTTTTTCTAATCTTCGTTGACTTCCTTAACTTCCAAGTGGTTTTCTAAAATGTATGTCTGGTCATTTACCTGCTTAAAAGTCTTGAGAAACTCTTTATTATGATAAAAAAAATTGTACAGATTCCTTCATCTGGTTTTCAGAGTTTTATACAAATAGCCCATGGGCCATTGTTTCAATCTCATCTACTTACACCATGTTATTTACACTACTTTGAGCTCTCAGGCCTTTTGCCTGGAATCACTTTACTCCCCTCTGCTTATCAAAATCATTCTCATCTGTCAAGACCCATGTCACTAACCTCCTCCCAACTTGCTGCCCCTCCCCAAAGAACCTTAATTTTTACTTTAAGAATGATATTCTCCATGTGGAAAGGGTGCCCTGTGCAGCATTTGAGAAAGTCCTGGTCAACAACTGTAACCATGGTATCAGTTGGGAGAGGGTCATCTTGTCTCCATTCACTCTCCAGCTCCATCATCACCTCCCAAATGCAAGCTCCCATCATCCCTCTCCCAGGCTAGTGCATATCAGCCTAACAGTGTTGCAGCTTCAATATCTTTTCTTGCTAGGGGAAGAATCAGATAGATAGATAGATAGATAGATAGATAGATAGATAGATAGAAAGAAAGAAAGAATGAATGTGTGTGTGTGTACATATATACACACACAAAAAGTCAGGTTATATGTGTACAATGTCAAAATCTTTTATTGCCTTCTTGCTTTTACTTAGAAATATATTCCACACTTTTCATAGCCCACAAGGCTTCTGCATGATCTGGTCTCTGCTCATCTCGCCAATCTTCTTTTTGCTCACTGCAACCTATTTGATTGGCCACCCACTCCTGTGAACACACTCCAGGCTGTCCCACCTCAGGGGGAAGCTCTTCCTAGTGATGAGTGTGCATTCCCCACCGTTACTTGTTCCATTGACATTCCCTAACTCACAGCTGAGGCTTCACATCCTCACAGCCCCATTTCTTGAACTACAGAGCCCTATGTAAGAGCACAGATGCTGGAGCCCATCTGCCATTTGCCAGCTCTGTGACATGGGCACACAGTTCTTTATTTTCCTTATCTGCAAAATGAGGATAATAATAGTACCTACCCCATAAGATTCCTGTGTGAATTACTTGAAACACTTACGATGTTTACTAAAGGTTTGTATTACTTAAATGAAATTACAATTCTCCCAATTATTTCAGAGTGCCTTTTCTTTATAGCAGAATCAAAATCTGTCTGTTTAAATATTGGCTTACTGTCTTCGTCTACCACCAGAATATAAACTCAGTGACTATGGGGGCTACATTTATTTGTTTGACCTTTGTAAACCATACCTAGCATAGCTTAACACTTGACAGATAACAGACTAGACATTCACATAAATCTGTAGGATTTTTTTTTTTGTTTTGCAGAACTAGGGATGGAACCCAGGGACATTCTACACTCTGAGCTACACCCCCAGCTCTATTTTTTATTTATTTTGAGTCAGGGTCTCACTAAGTTGCAGAGGGCCTCACTATGTAGCTGAGGCTGGCCTTGAACCTGCTATCCTCCTGTCTCAGCCTCCCAAGTACTGGGATTACAAGCATGCACCACCACGGCCAGCTAAATCTGCAGAATTTGATGAGTTGATCTTACAGTAGAAATGTGTCTACCTTTCATTGTGAAGTAAAATAAAGCAGTATGTAGAATGGATAAAAATTTTGTAAACATGTAGGTGAAGACCTGTTGAATATGTGTAGATAGAACAAAGTCTGAAAGGGCTTTTTGGAAGCACTGTTTGTCAGGGTAATGAGACGATGCTAGTTACTTTGAACTGAAAAATGTGCCTGTGATGGTTTCTGGTGTTTTTTCCACAGAAGGTAGAGTGTTATGTAACCTTTTACTTGTTTACATTTCCCAGTAAATATTGCCCAGCTGGTTGTCTACTTCCTTTTGCCGAGATATCTGGAACAATTCCTCATGGATATAGAGATGTAAGTTGGATATAGACTTAAAGTTGTGCTTCATTTTTTTAAACTCTAGAATAGATAGATGTGTATTATATGTCTTTATCCTCTTATTTTTAGAAATTATTTCCTTTAATAATATGTAATGTTTTATTCTTCTGCTAAAATTATTTTGTGTTACAGCACCAATCATCTGTGTTTATGAGAAAACTGCCCAGATCAACTGATTCTTTGAGGAAGTAGAAGTATCTTGCTTATGAATTACCAAAAGAAAATTAAAAAGTAATCTTTCCTTTTTCCCTTTCTCAAGTCTTCACCATTGTGCATGGCTGGTATACATGCAGGAGTAGTGTCAAATGTGTTGGGTGGCCAAATCAGTGTTGTGATTAGTAAAGGCATCCCGTACTATGAAAGTTCTTTGGCTAACAACGTCACATCTGTGGTGTAAGTACATATGCTGTTTATAATAAGCATGCTCTATGAGGGCGTAGGGACTACTAGGCAGGATCATTCTTAATGGTGTGCATGAAGTAACATTTATGCAGTAAACACGTGTGTTCTCAATATCTGAGTATTTTCAGGAGTACAAACAGTGTTACACTATTTTAATTTGTTCTACTTCAAAAAGATCGTTTTTTTAGAAGAGAAATTTGTTTCTTTTCTAAGTGTTGAAAAAGTCTGGAGTAAGAGTCTCCTTTATTTTTAAAGATCAGAAGGCATAACTATCTTGTTCTTTATAGCCCATGCAAACCAGAGTGTATTGAGGTTAATTGAAATACTTTGAATATTAAATAAATTTTGATATAAAGTAAAAGTAGTATTTTTTAATGTCCCTCATCCCAAGAGAATATTAAAGAATGTATTTTCAGGGTCTTTATAGTATTCTTCTATTCTATAAAACATAGACTGGACTTCAAAGAAGTTGAAACATTAAATAAAATACAGTATTAGCAGGCTGTTCTTATCAATCTTGTCCCTTGGACACACTCAGTCCTGCAGACAATGCTAAGCCTAACTGAAGCCAGTTCTCTTCAGAGGTCATGTGCCAGATTCGTGCAGAAGAAGAACATGATCCATACCCAGGATAGGGTGGAGCAGGAGTTGGCAAAACACTTTCCATAAAGCACTAGCTGGTAGATATTCTAGGCTTTATGGGCCACATGCCTTTGTCACTTTGTGTGTTTTATTCACAACTTTTTAACCACGTAAAAACCATTCTTAGCCTACTGGCCGTCCAAGACAGGCCACGCATGGGCTGTCATTTGCCCATCCATACTATAAAGTCAGCTATCTTTAAGTTTCTTCTGCATGATCGTATATACATTCTTCTATTCCTTTTCCCATTCTACCTTTAGAAAGAAGTATTGTGCATGTGAATTTTCTCTTTTATACTTTAAAACAGTTTGAACTTCTTGTTAAGGGTAGGGGTTTTTGCAGATGACTTTACTCCTCCAGGTCCCCTGGAGTCTTACTGCCTCCAGGTGGTGAACTCCCCACTCAGCTCACCCATTCTCCCCATTCCTTTGAAATGCAGATGTGATGCTATGTTCTAATACTGAAACTCATTCTAAAACATGCTGATTTCCTACACCTTTTCATGTACTTTCATCAGAAGCAGTTGCCACAGAAAAGTTTTAGGAGTCAATTTATTCATGAAAAGAAAAAAAGTACCTATTAAAGGTTACATAGAACCGGGCACAGTAATCCTAGTACTTGGGAGGCTGAGACAGGAGGATCACAGCTTTAAGGTCAGCCTCAGCAATTTAGCAAGACCCTGTTTCAAAATAAAGAATAAAAGGGCTGGGGGTGTAGCTTGGATTTAGAATGCCCCTGGGTTCAATCCCCAGTACCCCCCACCCAAAAAAAAGTTGACACATTTGCACAACCGTGTGTGAAGCCCGGTGCTAGATACTTACAGAAAAACTTGTTTATACTGATTTCCAAAGTTGTTCTGCTTAGAAATGAGAATAAGAATAATACCAGTTGTCTAATTTTTAGCCACAGATTTTTCTTAGTTCTTTAAATAGTGGGGGAAATAAAGCAAATCAAGAGGAAAAAGTTTTGTTTAAAAAAATATGAGGAAGTCATGTGTTAATGTGTCACACACAAAAAAACGTTTCTCTCTTTCAGGGGACACTTATCTACAAGTCTTTTTACATTTAAGACAAGTGGTAAGCCTTTCATGGACTTTATAACATTATCATTTATATAATAGTTAATCTTTGGAGCTGGGCACATTGTTGCATGCTTCTAATCTCAGCTACTTGGGAGGCTGAGGCAGAAGGATTACAAGGTCAGTGTGTGGTTTCATGGGACCCTGTCTCAAAATAAAAATGGATGGGGCTATAGCTCAGTAGTAGAATGCCTTTGGGTTCAATCTCTAGTAGCGAGGGGTTGGGCGGAAGCTAATATTTTTTGAAGACTAACTGTTTATGAGACACTGTGCCAAATGCTGGTTTTTTGTACTTTTTCATTTACTTGTCATAACAACACTGTGAGTAAAATAAGTACCTAATGATTCAATGAATAGAATAAATTACAGGTCCTATATGAATAGGGAAATTATTTTATACGCAAGGAGGGTTCCTTAGAGAAGATGACTTTTGAACTTCTCTGCAGAAGGAATTCATTCAATAGAAAATACTGAGTTCTACGTTTTATTTGCCGGGTACTGTTCTGGTGCTGTTGATGTAACTGAGCAAAGTAAACAAACTCCTTCCCTCCTGGGGCTTATATTCTGGTAGTAAGAGTTTGATAATAAAAAATAAGTAGATAAATTATGTTCAGTGTACTATTTATAATCCGATAATTGGTATAAGAAAATAAGGCAAGGAAAGAGGATGGGAAATGCAGGACTTGGTTTGAAGTTTTAAGTAGGGCCAGAGCGAGTCTCAGAGACAATGTGACACAAACAGAAACCTGAAGGAGTTAAAGGACCATGTCACACACCCGCTCATCTGCTGGGTGTCCCAGCGAGAGGATAATGGAGCTCCGTAAACTAACAGTTACTGCATATAATTGAAGACAGTCAGTCCTTTCTAACCATGAATTCCACATCTGCAGATTGAAAATATTCTGGAAAGAAACTATTTATACTGCACATGCACAGATTTTCTTCTTGTCCTTATTCTCTAAGCTATACATTATAACAGCTATTTACATAGCATTTGTATTAGGCATTACAAGTAATCTAGAGATGATTTAAAGTATACAGTGCTAATACTGCCCCGTTTTATATGAGGAATTTGAGCATCTGTGGATTTTTGTATCCTCTGGGGGGTGGAAAGCATCCAGGAACCACCCCCCACCCCCTGCACACACATACACAAATATAGAGGGATGATTGTTTATTTGTAGGTTTCCAAAGACATAGGCCCAAGAAGCACTTGCCTAGTTGTACAATAGAAGGTTTGTAGTAAACAAGTTTACATAAATTTTAAATGTACATCTAGAAACCAAATTTGCTTTCTTCTTGGTTTCAGGTTGTTATGGAACACTGGGGATGGAATCTGGTGTGATTGCTGATCCTCAAGTGTCAGCATCGTCTGTGCTGGAGTGGACTGACCACACGGGGCAGGAGAACCGCTGGAGACCTGAAAAGGCCAGGTTGAAAAGGCCTGGGCCTCCTTGGGCTGCTTTTGTCACTGATGAGTATCAGTGGCTACAAGTAGATCTAAATAAGGAGAAGAAGATAACAGGTTAAGAGGCATAATTTTCTATAGTAGTTGCACAACCGTGTGTGAAACTCGGTGCTAGATACTTATAGAAAAACTTGTTCATACTGTTTATATAGTTCTGTCATTTAAAAGAATAAAAGAATTCTGACAGATTCTTTTAAAGGTAGAATTTCAGTAAAGTGGTTTTAAGATATCTAAAATAATTACCTCTTACACTCATTAAGAGAAATTTATGTTCGAGGAAAGTCCATTTTAAGTGGTAGAAATAACTACTATTCCATATGTGCCAAGTATAAATTTAATTTAGGGGAACTCAGAAAATGGTTCAGAATAATTGTTCAGAATTGGTTTTACTTAATTTTGTTAAAAGATTTATTTTGTTTTAGAACCAAAATAATATGTCATCATCTTTAATTTGTTCATTCCCAGGAAGTCATTCTTACTCAGTAGTTGAAATATATTTTGTAATACTGCCAAAACACAGGCTGCCAAAATAGCATTGTTCTTTCCTCATATGCACCCATAATTCTTCCTGTCTCTACAAAGGAACAAAGCCAAGGATGTAGTAGCTATTAGATGTAAAATTTCACTTAGAGATGGAAATGAGCCATAGGCAGAAATGTTTGCACAGTGCATCTTAGGTATTTTTCTTCAATATTGAACAAACTTTGGGAATCAGACCCTGTGCACTAATGAAAGCAACTCTTTATCCTCAGGCATTATAACCACTGGATCCACTCTGGTGGAACACAATTACTATGTGTCTGCCTACAGGATTCTGTACAGTGACGATGGGCAGAAATGGACTGTGTACCGAGAGCCTGGTGTGGAGCAGGATAAGGTAATTGATTGCCAAAGTGTCTTTAAAACATTCTTTTAAATGGGCCTTTGCCAAAAGCCACAGAAGCTCTCCTGTGTAAAGTAGACGTAAAAATTAAATATCATTTTGTCTTACACTGCCCTCTTCTGGTTATTTTAGGTAGTATTGGTTATTAACCTTGTAACTATGGTTAGAAAATTCTGTGATTCTAGGTCCCTTTTGGTGATTTTGAGGTAAGTACTTTACTGACTTTTGTCACTGCATTTTTTTTTT
>PVJS01019856.1:18358-33370 GCA_004027185.1 Glis glis
ACCCCTATTTTTTTATTCTTTATTTTGAAACAGGGTCTCACTAAGTTGCAGAGGGCCTCACTAAGCAGCTGAGGCAGGCCGCAAACCTGCAATCCTCCTGTCTCAGCCTCCCAAGTACTGGGATTATAAGCATGTGCCACCACGCCCGGCTAGTCACTGCATTTTTTTTCTTTTTGGCGGTACCAGGGATTGAACCCAGGGGTATTCTACCTCTGAGCTACACCCCCAGCCCTATTTTTTATTCTTTATTTTGGAACAGGGTCTCACGAAGTTGCAGAGGGCCTCACTAAGTAGCGGAGGCTGGCCGCGAACCTGCGATCCTCCAGTCTCAGCCTCCTAAGTACTGGGATTAACCAGTGTGCGCCACCACGCCTGGCTTGTCACTGCATTTTTAACTGAATTGTTTGTATACTTCATTAAGAAATTTTAAAAAGTAATTTGTTGTCTTTATAAAGCTTTTCTTTTCGATCCACCAAATGTCCCCAGATTTCTATTCTGTAGGCAGGAGGGAAAAAAGTCAAAAAAAGCCTATAATGCTCAAGTGCATTATAGGCTTGGAAGGTCCTCTCAAGATCATTTTACCAACTTTTAATCTTAGAAAACTTGTTTATCCTACCTGAGGAAGTTTCTTAACATCTAATGATAATTAGGAAGTTTTTGTTTCAGTTAGCAAGAGATTATGAAGATGCTAGACTGCGGCAGCCGAGACGTGAAGTGTGGAGAGCAGGCAGAGTGGCTCTCGCACAGGTGGTTACCCTGTCCGTGACCACAAGGGTCTTTAAGGAGGACGCCCTGTCCCTAAAGACGATAGATGCCTCCTGTCTAGAATTGAGACTGTGAGCACATTTCTTCATTGAAACTTCCTGAGTTTGGTGTTGATTATGACATTTTCTGTTCTGTCATGTATGATTTGGTAACATATCTTTAATTACCACTTTTCTCATCTCTTTCAAAGCGCCAGAGTTTCCCTGTTATCTTTTTGTGTGTGTGTGTGTGTGGTACTGGGGATTGAACCCAGAGGTGTTCTACCACCATGCTATACCCCCAGCCCTATTTTATTTTTTACTTTGAAACGGTCTCACTAAGTTGTGGAGGGGCTCGCTAAATTGCTGAGGCTGGCCTAGAACCTGTGATCTTCCTGTCCCAGTCTCCCAAATACTGGGATTACAGGCATGCACCACTGTGCCTGACTCCCTGTTATCTTTTATATAGATCTGAACTCTTAGGCTGTAGTCAAGTCCTTCTTTCTGCTCTTCTCGTTAAAATCACATGAACTTCATCTTTGATGAGCCTCTGCTAGTTCAGGCAAATAGCAATACTGTCTCCCTACCTATCTTCTGCTTAAGTCCCTGAACTTGTTGAATTTACCCCCATTAACTTCATATTTATTTGTTTACGTAATATACACTACACTTGTGGAATATAGTTAAATTTACTAAATTTCAGGAATTATCTATGCTCATATTACTTATTCTTATTTATTTATTTTTAAATTTTATGGGTACCAGGATTGAACCCAGGGGCATTCTACTTCTGAGTTACACCCTCAGCCATGTTTTATTATTTTTTTTATTTTGAAACAGGGTCTCACTCAGTTGCTGAGGGTCTCGCTTAGTTGCTGTGGGTCTCGCTTAGTTGCTGTGGTGGCCTCAAACCTGTGATCCTCCTGTCTCAGCCTCCCAAGTACTAAGATTAACAGGCATGTGTGCGTCACCTTGCCCTGCTGTTCTATACTTATAAAAATTTCTAATAGCATTGACTTATATTTTTGAAAAGAGTTCTTTCTGCCTTCATTTCAAAGAGATAATTTCACTAGCCATAGAATTCTAGGTTGACTTTTTTTTTTTTTGGTGTTGGGGATTGAACCCAGGGGATTCTACCTCTGAGCTACACCCCCAGTCCTATTTTATTTTTTATTTAGAAATAGGGTCTCGCTAAGTTGCTGAGGCTGACTTTGAATCAGCCATCCTCCTGTCTCATCCTCCCAAGTACTGGGATTACAGGTGTGTGCCACCATGCCTGCTTCTTTCAAGACTTTAAATACATTGGTCCACTGTTTTCTGGCTTGCATATAATGCACACGAGAATTCTGCTATCACTATGTTCCGTAGTATGTAACGTGTCTCTCCCACCCTCGGGGCTGTATTTAAGATTTTGTTTTAACCAACTTGATTATGATGTGGCTTTGTGGAATTTTCTTCATATTTCTTTTGCTTAGGATTCTTTGAGCTTCTTGGATTTATAAATTATGATGTGCATCAAATTTAGAAAATCCTAGGCCATTTTTCTTCAGATTTTTCCCCTCTACACTCTAATTTCATGAATATAATGGCCCTTGTAAAGATATCTCACAATTCAATGACAATCTGTTCTTTCTTTTTTTAATCTTTTGCTTCCCTTGTTTTAGTTGGGACTTTTGTTTTTTCATCTTCAGGTTCCTTAATTCTACAGCAGTGTCTAATCTGCTATTCTAGACAATGGATTTTTATCTCTTAATCTATTTTTCACCTCTGTATTTTCACTTTGAGGTTTTAAAATTTTCTTTCATGTCTCATTTACAGGCCCATGCTTTGCTCTTTCTTTGAAACGTATATAGCATATAATAACCGTTAGTTAGTTTGTTTGTTTGTTCGTTTTTTGCGGTACCGGGGATTGAACGCAGGGGCGTTCTACCTCCGCACTACGCCCCCGGCCCTATTTTTTATACTTTATTTTTGAAACCGGGTCTCACAAAGTTGCGGAGGGACTCACTAAGTAGAGAGAGACAGAGAGACAGAGACAGAGAGACAGGGAGAGAGAGCGCTGAGGCTGGCCGCGAACCCGGATCCTCCGGTCTCCGCCTCCCAAAGTACTGGGATTACAAGCGTGTGCCACCACGCCCGGCATATAATAACCATTTTGATATCTTTGCTAATTCTGTTATATGTATCACATCTGGGTCCATTCGTTGGTATTGATATTATGGCTTATATTTTACATGCCTGGTAGTTTTCCACTGGAAACCAGACATTATGAAAACCATTCGTTTATAATGTCTGCCATTATACCATTGTGTGGTACTGGATTTTCATTATTACTATTATTCTTTTACATATTTTTGGACTTTATTCTGGGATACATTTAAATTATTGGAAAACAATTGGTTATTTTTCAAGGTTTGCTTTTAAGCCTTGTTAAGCAGGACCTGAGTAGCCTGTAGTCCTTTTACCCTACCACTGAGATAATACTGTTCTAAGTACTCAACTTGGTGTCCCATGTATTGGGAGGTTTCTCCATGTGTGTGCTAGCAATGCAAGGTGTTCCCCAACCTGTGAATCTCTAGGAATTGTTCTGCTGGCTTCTAGTTCTTTTCCTGACCACAGGTTGTTTCTTTCAATGAAGCTGAAGATTTAAAGGAAACCCCTTTACATCCTAGATGTCAGTCTGTCTTGCTCTCCTTGTCATCTCTCTTTAGCTCTCTTCTCTCCTAAACTCTGTCCTACAAATTTTTGCTGCCTCGTGGCCTTGCAGTTTCTGAGCTTTGTCTCCTCAATTCAGTGAGACCATCAGGGTCTGTTCAGTATCTTTCCTTGCACTGTGACCTGGAAGCTCTCTCCAGACAGTATTGGGGCAAAAGTGGGGCTCACCTTGTTTCCCCTCTCTCTGTGATTATTGCCTTATACTGCATTTTTCCAATGTAGGAGAACCATTTTTTCACATATTTTGGACAGTTTTTCACCTGTCTAAGGCTGAAGAATAAATCAAGTCCCTTTTACTCTGTCACAGACAGAAGCGGAAATCCTCATGTTGAATGATAGGAAACAGCAGTCTTCTCTCTCACATTTTCCATCTCCCTCAGCCTCCCTCTTCTCCAGTAATGGGTATTCCATTTCACACCTTCTCTAAGCCTGTGCGTGTGTATGAGAACATATATACAGATAGACATGAAACTTGGCTTTGTTTTCAGAAAATGGGATTAATATGTACCTACAACTTGCTCTTTCATAATATATTACTTTCTAATATTATGTCATATTTATATTTGGTAATATCCAATAAAAGTTAAGTTCTTTGAGAGGGGAACTCTGACTTGCATTTCATCCTAGCAACATCTTACAAACCTCCCTATACAGAGGTATTCTCAGGAAATGATCATACGTTGACTATATCAAATCTTTCTTTTTACTCAGTTTTTATAAAATCTCTTTCAACTTTTTTATGAAATTCAGATGACAATATAGAGTAAGACAGTAAGAGAATAAGATAAAATTTTTATGTCCTAAAGTCATGTTTTGCTATATATAGTTCCTATTCCACTAATATAAAAATTGCAAATAATTGCCTTTATTTTACTTCAGAGTAGTATCTAAAGAAATCATGGAATCTTACAAGCTTGGATATTATAATTTCAAAACAAACATTTAAGCCGGGCATGGTGGCGCACGCTTGTAATCCCAGTACTTTGGGAGGCGGAGACCGGAGGATCCGGGTTCGTGGAAAGCCTCAGCTCTCCCTGTCTCTGTCTCTCTCTCTCTGTCTCTCTGTCTCTCTCTCTCTCTCCCCCTGTCTCTCTCACTGTCTCTCTCTACCTAGTGAGGCCCTCCGCAACTTTGTGAGACCCGGTTTCAAAATAAAGTATAAAAAATAGGGCCGGGGGTAAAGCGCGGAGGTAGAACACCCCTGGGTTCAATCCCCAGTACCACAAAAAAACAAAAATTAAGTAAGTGAAGGATATTAACACATCTTTTGAAGTTTAGAATCTAATTCCTTTAGGGGTTTATAATCCAATTCCTTGTGATTCAACCAAGAATAAATACCCATAATATTTGAAATAACTTGAGAAACTAAAATTTACTTCTTTTCACCTTAGCTGATAAAATACCATATCACTACCTAGTTGATTTGGCCTGAGGGAACAAACAGGGCGCTTTTTAGCTTTTTGGAGCCTTGTACTTATATCCAAAAATTCAGATTCAAGTCACTCCTCTGTCATTAAGTCTATGTACATTCTCTGAGTCATGCTTTCCTGTGCCCTGCCTATTTTGTTATGAAGCACAATTGAGTTACATAAAAATGCTGTATAAATAACCAAGAGATATTCCAGTGTAAGATGCTATTATTTGCTTGAAATAGTTGAGAAAATGAGAGTCACATTTTTACCTAGTGGTTACTTATATAATGCATTTGTAGCTGTTTAGTTGCAATCACTCAGCTAGGCATCGACCTCCACTGTCACTTCTCCAGCTCACATTAGCCGTGAGCAATAAAAACAGATAATACTGAGGTGTCTCCAGTAGGTGGAGGTGTACTGCTAGTATGTGTTCACTTTCAGCCTATTTATTGAGGAGACAGTTATAAGAAGTCTATATGCAAAGCATTTTCTCTAAGACTTTGTATGGTCAGTTATTTTTACTTTAAATTAAAATCAGTATATTTAAATAATTGGTAATTTTACAGGAATAGTTAATAACTTATTAATACAATAAACCATCTCACTACAACTGAAACCCTTTTCCCAAATTGCCAAGCTAGCACTCTCATTATATTCGTAAATCATCTCAAAATCATTTTCACATTCGGTATTTTTCTTTTATAATTTTTTATGGAAATTATACAGTTTAACAGCTTTTTCAAATTATGATATATTTTCTCCGAAATTCATTCTTACTACCGGGCGTGGTGGTGCAGTTGTAATCCCAGGACTTGGAAAGCTGAGACAGGAGGATTGTTAGGTTCGCAGCCAGCCTCAGCTACTTAGTGAGGCCCTCCACAACTTAATGAGACCCTGTTTCAAAAATAAAGAATAAAAATAGGACTGGAGGTGTAGCTCGGAGGTAGAATGCCGCTGGGTTCAATCCCCAGTACCGCAAAAAAATAAAAGAAAAAATGAAATTCATTCTTACTGATAAACATTACAGATGTTGTTACAGGCCCAGAGCAAAAAACATCTTTATGTGGAGCAATCAACAGCAATCTATTGATTTAAATACCAATTATTTGTTCTTTTTTTAGATATTTCAAGGGAACAAAGATTATCACCAGGATGTGCGTAATAACTTTTTGCCACCAATTATTGCACGTTTTATTAGAGTGAATCCTACCCAATGGCAGCAGAAAATTGCCATGAAAATGGAATTGCTGGGATGTCAGTTTATTCCTAAAGGTAAAGGGACAGTGTGTTTAAGAAAGGTTATTTTCACTTTTTGTGAAAGTTTAAAAAACATTAAAAAATGTTTTTTAAAATACATTTTTATTTCTTATTGACACATAGTAATTGTACATATTTGAGGTACAGTGCAACATTTTAATACATGTATACAATGAGTAATGATTAGATCAGAGTAATTGGCATTTGTCACCTCAGACACATCATTTCTTTGTGTTGGGAACATTCAAAATCCTCTTTACTAGGAATTGTTAATTTATAGTGTTTTTGGTATTGTCAGAGAAAAGTAAAAATGTGAGCATTTTTGTGTCTAATTGCAGTATCTTCTTAAAGGGATTTTAAAAAGTAAATGGCTACCCTATTAAAAAGTTACATATCAGATGATTTCCAAAATAACAAGTGAAAGAGGAAGCAGCAACATCCTTATGACATAATGTATTGAGATTATTAATTTACAGTGTTTTTGCTATCTAGGCTCAATAATTGTGTGTGAGTGTGTGTGTGTGTGTGTGTGTGTGTGTGTTACTGGGGATTGAACCCAGGGGCATTCTACCTCCAGGCTACACTCCCAGCCTTTCTTATTTTTTTGTTTGGAAACAAAGTCTTCATAGGTTGCTGAGAGTCTCACTATATTGTTGAGGCTGTCCTGGAACCTGAGATCCTCCTGTTTCAGCCTCCCAAATACTGTAATGCACCACCATGCCCAACTTAGGCTCAATAATTTTTAATCAGCTCTCATGTTCTGTAATATACCATAACCACTGAAGATTGGAACCATAACCTTAGCCTAAGTACCTTTTACTTTGAATTAATTGGAAATGAGAATAAATTCTTTCAATATTTTACAATATTTTAGGCCGGGCGTGGTGGCCCTTTCTTGTAATCCCAATACTTGGGAGCCTGAGACCGGAGGATCCGGGTTCGCCACCAGCCTCAGCTACTTAGTAAGGCCCCGCAACTTAGTGACACCCTGTTTCAAAATAAAGAACAAAAAATAGGACTGGGGGTGCAGCCTGGAGGTAGAATGCCCCTGGGTTCAATCCCCGGTACCGCAAAAATAATAATAATAATAATATTTTGATGTTTGCTATTATATCTCCCCCAAACTACCACAGTACTTGACATATAGTTGGATCTCCATGAATATTAATTGAATAAGTAATATGTCAAATGTTGATGATACCTGAATAGTTTTGGAATTCAACATCATTCTGCTTCCCGCTATTCTTCTTCCTAAGATTAATTTTAGGTTTAATTACTTAAAAATTGAAAAACCTTTGTATATTTGTACATTTAGTGTATAATACTTTGATTGGTTGGTTGGTTGTTTTTTTTTTATGGTACTAAGGATTGAACCCAGGGGCATTCTACCTCTGCGCTACACCCCCAGCCCTATTTTATTTTTATTTTGAAACAGTTTCACTAGGTTGATGAGAGTCTCACTACTTGCTGAGGCTGTCCTTGAACCTGCGATCCTCCTATCTCAGCCTCCCAAATACTGGGATTACAGGGTGTTGCACCACGCCTGGCTTTAGAGTGTAATATTTAAACTTTTGATATATTGTCCCTGAAATTTAAAATTACTCCACAGAATTAAATACTTTAGAAAACATTGCTGGGCACAGCGGTACATGCTTATAATCCTGGATGAGGCAGGAGGATTGCAAGATCAAGGCCAGTCTTGGCAACTTAGACCCTCACTCAAAAAAATTTTTTTTTTTGCGGTACCGGGGATTGAACGCAGGGGCGTTCCACCTCTGCGCTACACCCCTGGCCCTATTTTTTTATGCTTTAGTTTTGAAACCGGGTCTCATGAAGTTGCGGAGGGCCTCACCAGGTAGAGAGAGAGAGAGAGAGAGATAGATCATGCGCGCTGAGGTTGACAGCGAACCTGGATCCTCCGGTCTCCGCCTCCCAAAGTACTGGGATTACAAGCGTGTGCCACCACGCCCGGCTTCACTCAAAATTTTTAAAAATATGGGATGGGGGTGTGAAGCTTAGTGGTAGATCACCCCTAGGTTCAATCCCCAGTACTGAAAAAAAAAGAGATTGAAGACACTTAACTTTACTATTTTTAACTATGATTTTTCAAAAGCAGTATATATAAACTTCTTTAAACCATTTTTCAAGGTCGTCCTCCAAAACTTACGCAACCTCCACCTCCTCGGAACAGCAATGACGTTAAAAATACTACAGCCCCTCCCAAAATAGCCAGAGGTATGTCTCCTTTTAATATGAGAATTGAATAATCCCTGGATTTGTGGTATAATTTTCCACAAATATATTTAAAGTATTATAAAACAAATTATCTTAATCAAGTTGGTGTAGATAAAAGAATAAACAATCTTAAAATATTTTTCAAGGTCATGCCCCAAAATTTACTCAACCACTACAACCTCGCAGTCGCAACGAATTTCCTGCACAGACAGAACAAACAACTGCCACTCCTGATATCAAAAATACTACTGTAACTCCACATGTAACCAAAGGTATGCAAATGGGAAACGAATGCTTGCTACGTAGTAGTGTTCTGTTTTGTTCTTAAAGTTTTTAGGAGCATATTCAGCTTTTATTTTTTTTTAACTTTTTATTTTTTTGCAGTACCGGGGATTGAACCCAAGGGCGTTTTACCTCCGAGCTACACCCCCGGCCCTATTTTTTTATACTTTATTTTGAAACCGGGTCTCATAAAGTTGTGGAGGGCCTCACTAAGTAGCTGAGGCTGGCCGCGAAACGGATCCTCTGGTCTCAGCCTCCCAAGTACTGGGATTACAAGCGTGTACCATCACGCCCAGCCTTATTCAGCTTTTAAACCCTAAGATTCTTTCCCTTCAGTTATACTTTTTAAATATGTGAAAAATTTTATTTCCCTCCTTAGACTGACTATACTGATCTAAGGTCTCTTCTCTGGCACTTTGTAAAATTGTTATTTAAATATTTAGAGATGGTGACTGTTTTGTAGGCCTATTTTTGTGATTTCCCCCTTTACAGCTAAACACATTGTGTCTCAGACTAGGAATACAGTATTTCTAGAAATTACTAAAACCATAGTCTAAGCCTCTTACTTTGAATTAAAAAATGGAAATAACTTCTCTCAATATTTTATGATATTTTGGTGTTGCTTACTGTTGTATTCCCCAAAGCTACCACAGTGCCTGACATATAGGTTGGCTCTCCATAAATAGGAAACGAGCTTTTTTTTTTTTTTGTTCCTGGTTATGTCTTAATTTACTGGTTAGGCAATTTGGTGGCAAAAAAGGAGGGGAAAAGGGGGACTTTTGGGTGAAAGCCAATTTAAAAAAATACTCTGAGTTAACATACTCATCTAAAAAAAATTGTTCTCTTTTTTTAAGTGTTTATAATTGATTTTTTCAGACTATACATACAAGTGTATTAGAATTTACTTTCAAATTTTGTTGCTAATGATAAATAAGGTGTTAAAATATACAAAACATAGTGGTTATTTTTATGAATCTTTTAAAAAAAACAAAATTTCAGTTGAATTCAAGCAAAAAAGCCTGAGTGTCATAGTGGAATTAGTATCACTGCTGACAGATGAAAATCATATTTGCTTTCAGGCAAGTGCAGAGAAGAGAAAGCAATTCATCCAGAGTAACTTGTGCCACATAGAAATGTAATCACTCTCATTTTCTAAAAATGTGCCTGATTCAGATAACTTTTCTCCACCTTTCCACAAGTCAGTCTTTTTTCTATCTTCTCAGGTAGTTCTACACACATGAATTTCATTCTCATGCTGTAGGAACAGCTAGACAAATAAAGAGTTCTCAAAGGCAAGAGATCTCAACATCTCCCAAAGAGCTTCTGCTAGTTTGTCGAAGATATATTTAGGCAGAATCTCAAGACCACATGCCTGCATGGAAGAAAAGCCATTTACAAATATTGTTCATCCTAAAATCTGATTATAGAATCTCAAGGCTTAACGTACCCTTAAATTCTCTTCTTCTAGAAGTCCCTGTTCCAGGGATCTTCCAGGATCCCTGTAAGCTTAAGGAGAATAACAAAGGATGGGTGGTCTTTTCAGTTGAAGACATTCTGTCCGCTTTTCTTTGGGATAGTGGTGTGTAGACTTACTGTTTTTTAATCTAAGCAAAGGTTTTAAAGCCTCTGATTCAGCCCATTGCATCCATCTAAACCTGATTGTTCTCTCTAGTTACACACATTTTAGGGAAAAAGCACATTTGCTTTTCTGAATTCTGAGGGCTTCCTAGCCTGAACTGTGATTTTTGTTTTATGTACTTCTCTAACCAGAACCAGAATGATTTTTATGGAGAAAATCATGTCATGGTCAGATGTGTACTGGCAGTCTTTCATGTTTCTCTAGTTAGTGATCACTTCTGTTTGTTCTCAACTGAAACTGAACTCTTCATATTTTCAAACATTTGACCAAGAAACCTTCACTCGCTCTCAGTTACCTCTGTGGCTTCAAGAAACCGTTAGAAGGAAACTCCCTTTTTGAGGAATCTACAGACTTACTTGTATGTATCCTATTTCCTGCGTTGATAAAGGGGGTCCCTTATGCTTCCCGTGGCTGATCACGTCACCTGTGCCTGGCGCCCATCTGTTGACTTCTCAGAGGCCCCCTGTTACTGATTATCCTTTCCCTGTCCTCTATCACCAGACTCTTCCTGTCTTTTGGATACAGTTGTTGCAGGGAGTAAAGATGATACTGGAGGTTAGGCTCACCAACATGTCTGGCTCTTAGTCCCTAGTGAGTATCAGCATTTGCTGCTATTGTGATCATCATGGCTAGGAGGGGATTGTGAAATGAAGAAGAAACCAATGTCTCATGTAACTGTGGGCAGGTCACTTTCTGTATCTGGGCCCAGGATTCCTTGTGTGTGGGGTGAGATAAGAGTGTTAAATGGTCTCTAAGTCCTTGCTAGTTCCAGAATTGTGTTGGTTTCTGATCTGTTGACAGGCACAATTTTAGTCAGTTTTCCGTGCTTAACACTACATTGTTACTTTCTATATCTATAAACATTTTGCCCTTATGTTGTAACATCATTTTCCATTCCTAGATTATATCCTTCACTTATTCCCTCTCATCATGAGATATGCGGATTACTTCTAGTTTTTCACTCTTAAACAGGAATGAACATCTTTAAAGACATATCTTTGAATGTCTTCTTAATTTCTTCCCAAGAATAAATTTGAGATGTAGAATTGCCAACTGTAGTGGGTTTTTATACATATTGCACCTGTGCACCAGTCAGAAAGATAGTATTGATTTATAGTCCCACTTAAAAAAAGAACCTGTTTTCTGACATATTTTTCAATAATTAGTTGTTTTTCTTTTAAATATTTGCCAATTTGATAGCAAAAAAAGTACCTTGTTTTATATTTTTTGATTACTAGTGGGGCTAGTATATTTAATGCTTACTTGTATTTTTTAATGTATTGCTAGTTGATGTCCACTGATTTTTCTATTATATTGTTTGCTTTTGATTTGTAAAGTCCTAAAATATATTCTTTATATTAGCCCTTTAGCACATGCAGAAAATATATTTTCCCATTTATTATTCATCTTTCAATTTTATTTTGATGAATTAAAACTTACAAAAATTTCAAACACATTCGAAAGTAGAATAAATAGTGAATGTCCCTGTATTTGAGAAAGCTTCTGCAGTGGCCAACTCATGCCCAGTCTTGTTTCATAAATGATATGTAAGAAAGAAAAGTGTTAGACAATGATATGGTTCAATATTTTGTTCTTTTTTTTCCTGCACTTGATGTTAATGTACTTTTTGTCTTTGTAACTTCAGATGTAGCTTTGGCCGCGGTTCTCGTCCCTGTGCTCGTCATGGTCCTCACTACTCTCATCCTCATATTAGTGTGTGCCTGGCATTGGAGGAACAGGTTAGTACAGAGCTAATGCATCTGACTGATCCTGGGGGCGGGGTGTATTCCAATGTGAAGTAAGAACTAAATGTAGAAGATGAACTACATATAATACAATTCACCCATGTAAAAGAGAGAGTCAGGATAATCATTAGAATAAGAATTACATGTTTCTCCTTTATTCCCACTAAAAACTAGTAAGTTCAATTCCACAGTTACTGAGAGAGATGGGAAGAGGCAGCAACATGGATTAGGAAACTATTAGTCCTGCCAGAAACATGACCCAGTGATTGTAGAGGAGGAGGACACCGTGTTCAGAAGCATCAAAGTAGTACATGGCAACTTATCTATTAAGAAAAAGGAAGGAAGGATCTAGGGTGATCTGAGGTTTCTGGCTTTTGCAGTTAGACCAGTAGTGATGTCATAAGTTAATAGCAGGAGGGACAGGTTTGGTAGAAAAAGGATAACTTCATTTGTTCAGCCATTCAACAAATGCATACTTGACTGCTACCCTGTGCTAAGGATTGAGCCAAGTGTGGGTAGTCCAGTGATGACCCCAAAAGCTTACAGATTAGGAGAGAATACAGTGCAGAAAACTGTCAGCCACAGCCCACCAGAGAACCCCTGCCACTAGCGGAAGCTGGAGAAGCATGTGGATCCTGGAGGCACAGTGCTGGGAAGGCTGAGTGGAGAGTGCAGTGTGACACGGTAGGGAAAGGACGTTAGGAAAGCCCAGAGAGGAGAGTGCGTGGCGCCTTCAGGGAACTCAACAGCAGTGATAGCAATGATGAGCCCAGAAGCACAGATAACTTGCCCAAGGTCACCGGCTGGTACCAGCAAAGTGAAGTTTTGGAGCAGGCTTTGGAACTCCTATCCACTGCTGTCTCTCAAGGTATAATAAATGAAGTATAATCCACTGTGGTGAAAGCACAGAGGTGTGAGAATAAAGAACGGGAAGTGGCATTGTTGAGAGGAGGAAGGGGTCAGGCCCTGAAGTCAGCTTGGGATGGTGTTTAAAGGACCCTGGAACATTCAGACACGAAACAGGAGTGGGAATCCATGCGTGCCTGGTGTTCAGCACAGGAGGGCTGAGCTGGAGAAGGGGGCTACTAATAAGCACATAGTTGAAATCACTGATGATTAGTTTCAAAATCAGGAAGAAAGGAGTGGATGCTATTAAGGGGCTATTGAAATAGTAGAAACTGAATAATAATAAAAACAACTACAGCTTGCTGAATCCTTAATCTATGCCAGCTTATGTGTAGTAAATAAATAACATTTTATGTGTAATGAATAACATAAAGCTTTGTCATTGGAGATTTAGTATATAAAATCCTTTGTGGTATAACTCTTGGCTAATACTCATATCATTAAGTTTTTGTTCTAACTATACAGGTATCCAACTTCAATTTAGAAAAGATTATTGATTTAAAAATTTTTTTAATCTTATAATTAGAGGATTTTCGGGGAGAAATATGTTTAATAAACCACATTTTATTATTTCTCTACCATTCAAGTTTCTTATTAAGAACTTCAGTACCTACTATCTCTTCTACAAATTTATATTATACATTATTTTGAAATACTGACATAATATAAATATAGCCAGACTTTAAAATGAACATTTTAATATCAATAATAAAAACATAATTTTATACTGGAGATGAATATTTCCCAATAGGAAAAGCAAATGGTTTGGGCTCTTTATGAAAGCCGCATTTGTGATCTTGAGAAAATCATATAGCCATCTTGTCTTCATTTATAGACAAGAATAATTTCTGCTTTCTAGTTGCCTGCAAGTCAGGCTAATTTTAGTTAAATTAGATTTACATTCTTGAATCAGAAAATATCCTTTCATTTGCTTTTCTCTCTCTCTGTAAAAGGCTCATGCTAGACATAAGTCTTAACAGCGGGAGAGATTTCTCCTGAGGAGGGAAATCAGAATCCAGAAGGGTGGGCTAGGAAGACTCTTGTCAGTTGCCCTGTGGCTCTTACCTCCTCTGGGACTCTGCAGTGCCTCTCCTCCCCCTGTCACTGTTAGTGATAGCACTGACTTGTGCTGGGATGGTGGTGGGAATGACATCTATGCAGTTAAGGGTATCACATGCATTAAACTTCCAAAGGACGGTAGAAGCAGGAAGTTGGAAAAAATTCAGAATAGGAAACCAACCAGTTTTTAGTTCTGTGAATTTTGTGTGTTGACTGACTTGTGAAATTTGCACTTGAAACCAGAATAGCCCAGCTGTCAGGACTGAGACTTTGATTTGATTCAGTCTTTTAATTTACAGACTTGGCCCTTTTTATTTCTTTTATCACTTTTGAGTGAATAATACAGAGGTAACAAGGTAACTTTAATTTATGGAAAGTTCCAAATTTATAATCCTCATCTGTGGCAACTTTGAAAGTCAAATAAAATAGAGGACTCTCTCAGGTAAAACAAGTAGACATGCAAGACACTCTTGACTAATTATTAACTTTGGTGGGTTTTGCTGCAGTTTCAGATTTCTTACCAGCAAGTTCACTGTTTTTTTTTTTTTTCCAGAAAGAAAAAAACTGAAGGTACCTATGACTTGCCTTACTGGGACCGGGCAGGTAACTCACAGGGACTTGGCATCCCTTTTCCAGCAGAGGGAAATCCCTCCCCTACAGGTGGCAGTAGTGAAAGGGAAAGTCCTTCTTAGGCCAGCACAATCCCCCACACTGTTACAAAAGTGGCATTCTAGGCTGGGTATGGTGATGCACGCTTGTAATCCCAGTACTTTGGGAGGCAGAGATCGGAGGATCCGGGTTCGCGGCCAGCCTCAGCGCGCTCTCTCTCTCTCTCTCTCTCTCTCTCTCTCTCTCTCTCTCTCTCTACTTAGTGAGGCCCTCTGCAACTTCATGAGACCCGGTTTCAAAAATGAAGTATAAAAAAGTAGGGCCAGGGGTGTAGCGCGGAGGTAGAATGCCCCTGGGTTCAATCCCAGGTACTGCAAAAAAAAAAAAGTGGCATTCTTCTTTCACCATTT
>PVJS01019857.1:0-33262 GCA_004027185.1 Glis glis
GTACTTTGGGAGGCAGAGACCGGAGGATCCGGGTTCACGGCCAGCCTCAGCTCTCTCGCTCTCTCTCTCCTTGTCTCTCTCTCTCTCTCTCTTTCCTTAGTGAGGCCCTCCGCAACTTTGTGAGACCCGGTTTCAAAATAAAGTATAAAAAAATAGGGCCGGGGGCGTAGCGCGGAGGTAGAACGCCCCTGCATTCAATCCCTGGTACCAAAAAAAAAAAAAGATAAATAAATGGTATAAAGCCGGGCGTGGTGGCGCATGCTTGTAATCCCAGTACTTGGGAGGCTGAGACAGGAGGACCCGAGTTCACCGCCAGCCTCAGCTACTTAGTGAGGCCTCCACAACTTAGTGAGACCCTGTTTCAAAATAAAGAATAAAAAATAGGGCTGGGGGTGTATCTCAGAGGTAGAATGCCCCTGGGTTCCATCCCCAGTACCACAAAATAAATAAATAAATAATAATTAATTAATTAATACAAATAGATGGTATATCCACAGAATGAAATAGTTACAGCCCTTAAATATGATAGTTACAATAGTAACTGTGGTTATATATGGATGGCAGGATATCAAGACATTTTCATACCCTTGGGATTTCCTGCATTTTCCAATATTTCCATAATTGCCATCAGTATCATTATTAAGAGAATATCTGAGTTTCCCTTTTATCCTGATGCCTAATCGCTGCCTGATAAAACTACTAACAATTTATCAAATGACCAAGGACAAATTCTGAGAGAGAGAGAGAGAGAGAGAGAGAGAGAGAGGGAGGGAGAGAGAAATTCATTCCTAAAATAATCAAGTGTGGGCTCTTTTTCAATCAGCAGTTTAAGGATTTGGTGTGGGATTTTTGTGCTCTACAGCAAGAAGGGGAAATTATTTTTATCTGTGTCTGCAAGAGCTTGTATTCTTAAAATTTGTCCATGTCTAATCCTATAAACATTTAGGGTGTTGAGCATTTTCAGTTTTAGAGCCAGAAGGGAACTTAGAAATCACTTGACTATACTAGAAGAGGGGACCAAGAATTTGAGTGAAGTGACCAAGGTCACTAATAGACATGAGATAAGACCCTGAATTTCTTAATTCAACTATTCTTTTCATTCCATCAGACTGTTTCTGTACCCATGGGTGGAGGTGGTGAGAAAGGGTAATGAATGGGAGCTCTCGCTATATGACCACCTTCTCATGCAGTATACTCAAAGTAAGGTATGTCAGAACCCACTCGGTACCCAACTGTATACCTGGGAGTCTCAAAATAGTCAAGAAAAGCTGTTTCTTAAAATCTCTACCTCATCTCAGTCCCTCTCATAACAAGCAAATCAAAACAAAACCCAACGAGCATACTAACAAGGAGAAGAATGTGCCAAAAACATGCAATGCTCCTGCTCTGTACAGTCCAAGAAGGGGGATCATGCCCTTTGGATTATTAAAAATCTCTGAGTATTCATTCTCTTATTCATTCTTTCTCTTTTTAGCAGAGCTCATTAAGACTGCCTATTTCTATGAAAAACCTTTAAATAAAGAAACAATTAGCTATTAAAACATACTGTTGTCTATCTGAAAAACAAAAGATGAAAGGATTTATTCCCCATGGAAAAGTCGCTGCCAACAAAACTTCCTCTTTCCGTAGAGCAACAAAGCTTCCAGCTTTTTCTTTCATCTGGAATATCACAAAAAAATAGTGGAAGCCATCAAAGACCATTACTCTTGCGAAGGGTCTTCAACCCTCTCTAACAGGGGACCTTGAGATAAAGCAGTCAATGAACTGGAACTCGAAAATGTAACCACCTACCTAATTAGAGGTAAGACAACGCTATGGAATAGTCCCTGTTTATACAGACAAGGTCTTTAATAACATTAAAGATTTAATTCTATCATAAATTTTAATACAATATTTTAAATACAAGTGAGTTAATCATTTTCAAAAATAAATTTACTTAGCTGGCTAAGAAATCCCCAACTCCATTAGTATTCTCTGGCATTCGTAAATTCCCCTTTGTCATATCAGAGGGTTTACAAGACCAGCACTGGCTTTAGCTACAAAAATTAGTCGGACTGATGCATATTCATCAGGTAGCCGCTCTGAACAGATGGATGGTGCTTGTCTTGGTTCTATTACCAAGGGGAGTGAGAACTTAAGCAAATCACAGCATCACTGGGTGCCAAACTAGAAAATGAAAGCGTTGTATTGAATGATTACTAAGCTTCTTCCAGCCCTAACTAAATGCAGCTCTATAATTTTACATGTGTTGAAAAGCACCAAGCATTGAGGAGATGCCAGAGTAGTATAATGCCCTTCACTCATATGCACTGAAAGTCCATGTTGAAATGTAAACATGTCATCTGGGGGAAAAGTGGCATTAAGACTTTATCAGCCAGCACCATATTAGGAGTTAGCTTCAGGCAGGCAGCGCTCCCAGGATGAGCAGTTGCTGGAAAGAAAAGGATGGAAGCAGGCATTGTGAATCAATCGCCGATAGGAGACAGGCAAAGAGCATAAATAAATGCGAAGAGCTGAGTGGGATTGTGAAAACCCAGAGAGCTACTCCTCAGCTCCTGCTGATTGTTGCTTTGTAGGAATGTAGGCCCTGGGTTATCTTATCTTCAGATTTTTTCCAAATAAGGCCAATAATCTGTAAAAACTCCCAATATTTAAATAAAGCACTGTACAAGCCAAATGTCTCCATACCAGTTACACCATTGGATACCAAGTCTAACACTTCTGATGTAGCACATTGTACTGCCAAGAAATATATAGGGATGGAGGCATGGCAGAAGGGAAGAGAGGTTCAATGAAAGAGAATGAAGGGGGATAAAATGGTCTGTCTGAGGTTGGCTCTTTTGAGGAAATTTGGAAGAGCAATCAAACTTAGAGGTAGAAGAGGTCAGGACAGTGGTTTTAAACCTTTTGGGGAGTCATCAGCTCCATATGATAAATGCTTTTGATATTTTCTCTGGAAAAATAAACATAAATATCAGGCCAAATAATGAGTCCCCCAAAGATATCTATGTCCTTATCCCTTGCCCAACTTCCTCCACCATGTTACTTTACATTTAAAAAAATATTTTGCAGATATTATTAAGTTAAAGATTTTATTTATTATTTACTTATTTATTTGGGTTTTTTTTTTTTTTTTGCAGTACTGGGGATTGAACTCTGGGGCATTCTACCTCCGAGCTACATCCCCAGCCCTATTTTTCATTCTTTATTTTGAAACAGGGTTTCACTAAGTTGCAGAGGGCCTCGCTAAGTAGCTGAGGCTGCCCGCGAACCTGCTATCCTCCTGACTCAGCCTCCCAAGTACTGCGACTACAAGCGTGTGCCACCACACCCGGCCAAGTTAAGGATTTTAAATCCCTGTTTTATACTAGCAAGCCCAATCTAATCACACAAATCCCTAAAAACAGAAAATCTGTCCTGGCCATGGTCAGAGGGAGGTGTGACTATGGAAGAAAGGTCAGAGAGAGGTGGAATGCTGCAGGCTTTGAAGATAGAGGCAGAGGCCGCAGGCCATGGAATATGAACAAAATGTGGAAATCAGAAAAAGCAAGGAAAAGGATGATTCCCTCCACAGCCTCCAGAAAGAAATGCAGTCCTGCCGACATCTTTATTTTGGTTCATGAGGCAGTGTTGGACTTCTATCCTATAGAACTATGAGATAATAAATCTGTGTTGTTTTAAGCCACAAGTTGGAATAACATTAGAAAACTGATATAGTACACATACTCTCAAACATTGGCAAAAACATTCCTAGATCTTCCTGAAGCTCATCTACAGATATAGATAAAGGCTCCTTGTACTGGAAAGAGCCCAAGATACGAGCTCTAAGAAATGTAGACATGAAACTATTTGGTGTGTGTGGAAAGATCAACACCCATCCCATGACCTCGACCAGCTCCACAATCCCACTTTTACAAGGATGGATTCATCCTCTGAAGACTACTTTTTGGTAGTTCCCTGCTATGGAAAGGTCTCTCTTTATTCATTTGCAGTGTTTGTTATGTTAATAACTTTCTCCCTACCTTTCACCTTCAATAAGGTGGCTTTTTGCACCTGCTGAGATTTAGCTTGGCTTCTTTCCTCACTTTGAACCAACCTGAGCAAGGATGGCATATCCTGTTACAGTATCATGTCTCAGGATTCAGTTGGGCATAGCATGCCTGAACCTGCCCATATATGCTGGCTTAAAACAGAGGCGGAATGTTATTAGGAACCTAACTCAAAGTTGTTTTTAGCCTCAGATCTTATTTCACCAGTTCATCAAATTTCACAATCCCTGTAATACTTTGAGATACATATTTTTAAATTTCATTAGGATGTCCCTGGGCGATGCTACCATGGTTGTGATAAATAACTCTGTAGTTAAAAGGTTGCCAGCCTAATTTAAATACTAAACCTAACACTTCTAGCATAACTGGCCTCATATCACTTTTGATCTGCAACATAGCACCAGACCCCGTGATTACTGACACTGGTGCACAGATGATTCTAGAATACTGCTAGCTCAGAAAGCTAGATCCTATCAAAGTGGGGCATGGGGACTAGAAAGGGAAAAGGAAGCAAGGCATTTGGGATCCTGTGGAGATTTGCTAAAGGATAGAGGAAGACAGAGCACACCTGCTGCGCATGGAGAAGCTGCCAATGGACTGGGGCTGGAGCACAGCCCTGACCAGTGAGGAAGGCTAACTGGTGATGCTGCACTGGGCTTCTTCTGCTACGCAGAGAAGGTCCAAGAATTTCCTAAAATTTTACACAGACTTGTATGTGCGTGCACACATGTGCACACACATCTTTGTGTGTGTGTGTGTGTGTGTGTGTGTGTGTGGCAGAAAAATCTGAGAATCTGAATAAAGTGTAACCCCCACCTCCAGTGTAAGAATTGCTGCCCTGTATCTTCCCTTACAAATATTCACATTCAAAATCATTAGTTCTAACTAATCATATGTGAATGATCACCACCACAGAATCCTATTAAATTTCTGACTTGTCCTCTGACAACAGTAAAATTACCAGTTAGCGCCCTCGCCGTAGACATAGAATGGTTTTAAGTTTACCAGCTTGAGAAGGTGAATTGCTAATACTGTTTATTCCTATCAGCTGCTGCTGCTGAGTGTCTGCCGCCACAGGACTGCCCATCCCTTCCATACACAGGCATGAGTGATTTGGTTTTGGATCTTGTTTGTTTTGTTTCACATTTATACTATTTTGAAATATGCATGGGAACTATTTGACCTTATTCTTGTGGAGAGGCTGACATCGGGCTGCTGTGGGGAGACAGGGTCACTGCCTAAATTGATTCTAGACAGCTAAAACCAGTTTTAATTACAACAAAGCCTCAAGTGGGAGGGGAAATGTCCTCCTCAGTGAGGAAATGACAAGTTTGAATCCAACAGGTATTATCTGAGGTCAGATAAGAATAAACAGATAAGAGATGGCAACTTGTGGGAAGAGTTAGAAAAGTGCCCATGAAATTCACTTGAATAGCGGATCACCTTACCCTAGGGGTCCCTCCAACCCTTCAGGGTTTTATGATTCTAAATTTAGTCTGCTGGATATTTAAAGTATGATTACATAGCACAGCAATCATCTCTGTAGTTGTTGATTCATTTAGACTGCACTGCCTTAGGAAAAAAACTCTAAAGGTCATGCTCAGAGGCGTGGCACTCCCTTTCCATGGAGTGAGAACGGTGATATACTTTACACAAGATCCTACAATGATAGCTGACACAACTGGCAGTTGAATTCCTTCTCCTGTTTATTTCCAGAAGACTTTCCACAGACAGCTGCAATGCCAGACTCCGTCAGAATGTTATGCCAGACTTTCTGCAGCCAGACTCCCACCCACATCCTTGGCCTGGATCTCACAGGTCTAGTGAGCTGGAGAGGACAGCCCTGGAGCCACTTCAAGCTAAGGTCACTGGACAACAACCTGTCATGCCACATTCAGACATCTGTAGGTTTGTATTCTGGCTCAACCTCTTTTCCCTGTGCAACATCTGCAAGTACCTTAATATCTCTTAGCCTCAGCCTCCTCCATAAAATGGGACTGTGGGTAACCAGCCTTGTAAACAAGCATGGAAAGCTAAAGGAGATCACAGATGAAATGTCATTGACAAGATGTGTATGCATTATCACAGAGAAAAACTTAATCCCCTCTGCCATGAGCTAAAGGGGCAGAATAAATGAAATCAACATTTCTTCCTAAAAGCAGGACCCATCTCCACTCCTCTCTGAGCCTTAAAGCTGATTATCTTCAAATAGGTCTTTCCATTTCTCGTAAACTCGGTGGTTCTTCTTATAGGCCCCTTAAGTAGCTTCTCTGACTCTAAGGAATGCCAACAAAAGTCAGGAAGCCTTGCCTTGCACGGGGGTGGCAAGCACACGTTAGCATTAGGGGAACACAAACACCAGGCAGAGCACAGCTCCTGATGACAAACGGCCCACCTGGGTTGAGGTCGCACTGCTTCTTGGCACCTGAAGGTGTTGTTTTGTGGATTCTCGTGGACTGGCGTTCCTGCTCTACCCTGGCACTCCGACTGGCTGGGCGCCACATGCTCTGACTCCTACAAGAAGAAACAGCAAAAGCAGATGAGCTGTCGGCAGCAATCAGTTCCAGGGCATTTTGCAGCTGGGGGTTGATTCAGGGCAGGGACAGCAGCACACAGCACACTCTCCCAAATGCAGTGTGGGAAGGAAGCTTAGCCATCCAAAATTTACAAAGCCTCTTTCTATCAGTCAGTTGCTATAAGATTATAGGATAAAGGGAAAAGTAGAAAAATATTCAATGTCCAAAACACATGAGATGGCCATACAATGAGAATCTTACAGATATTAAAAATGATGTGTTAGAAGACAGTTTCATGAGTAGCTATATCTGGAAATATAATTCTTTTCTTTTTTTCTTTTTATGGAAATATAATTTATAGAACAATATTCATAGCATAGGCTAATTTTTGCAAAACAAACACTTATGAATGTTCTCTCTCTCTCTAAGTTAAACCAAAATCTTTTTTGTTGCTGTTTTGTTCTGTTTTGGTACTGGGGATTGAACCCAGGGGCATTCTACCTCCAAGCTCCCCCTGCCCTGCCCTTTTTTATTTTTTAAATAGGGTCTCACTAAGTTGTTGAGGTTCTTGCTAAATTGCTGAGGCTGGCCTTGAACCTGCGATTGTCTTGTCTCAGGCTTCCAAGTACTGGGATTATAGACATGCACCACCTTACCCGGCTAAACCAAAATCTTAACAGTGATTAACTCTGAGATGGCATTTTTGTTTATTTTAAGGAACCATTTAGATTTATCTAAGTTTTCCACTGTAAAAAGACATTATTTAAGTTAGTCTGAAAACTAAGGAACAACCCATTTTATAAATTTCAAATCCCAAGCATGTTTGATATTTCCCCTCTGCCACACCTGTCACTATTGCCACTGGATACGTTGCATCCAAATAAGCCACAATACTGGGCATCCATGATGCAATCTAGTCATTAATTTGGAAAAACTCCAAAGTGCTAAATTCTCTAGAGAATATCATAAACACACCCAAGCTAAAACTAATCTGGATTCAACACAAAGACAGCCACACAAATGAAAGATTTATATATGTCCAGCAGTTGAGCTACAATAATCTCTGAACCATAACAAATCTCTGACAAACTCTCCTTAGATTAAAACAGCCCCTCATTAACTAATAAATGAGATACTAAAGTGAAAATCACAAGAAATATAGTAAACCCAGATTGCTCCCATCATATACACTAAGTATGTGCGAAATGCAGTGAATTTGTGTCTGACAATGCAGTATACTGGGGTAACAACACAGACTCAGCTCCTCTACTAGGGGTGTGGACTGAAGTTCAGACAAGTGTCAGGTGTCTAAGAAGTCACTTTTCCAAAATACTAGAATAACTTGGTGGGGCTATTTGCCAGGTCATCCTCACAAGCTTCTAAAACAAAATCATATGAATGCCTTCATACAAGACAGGTAGAATGGTGGGGGTGAGGAAGGGTGGGCAGAGATGAGAGAAAGGAATGAATTAGGCCTATCAGGAACTTTAATTTTCCCAAGGTTCCCTCTTCGGGCAAGAGTAAACTCCACATGAAAAGTCCCACTGGCAGGCACCAGTTTTCTAAGACTTAGTTGCTTGCAATAAATTCTATAGCGACCCAAATACTGGCCAAGTCCCCACACACAAAGGTTTCAAGTGAGATGGCTCTACTTGCTACTTGCTAGGTATGTGATGTCAGTCAAGTTACATAAATTATCTGGGTCTCAGTTTCTTTGTCTTTCAAATGGGAAATATATCTCCAACCTCACAAGGCTGTTAAGCAGAATGCCATCAGAAGCTCTGTTAGTGCCTAAACACTAGAGGCATACTGCAGATGAAAACTATTGATGACAATCATATTCCTTTTATACAAATTCTCTTAAAGCTCAATATTCTAAAACTGGAGCTAAGGAAATCCTTGAACACTTAACCCAATTGAGTTCAGCAAAAGACAACTTATTTTTGCTGGGCGTGGCAGCGCACATCAATAATCCCAGTATTTGAGAGGCTGAGACGGGAGTTCCAGGCCAGCCTCAGCAACATAGTAAGACTCTCAGCAACCTAGCGAGACCCTATTTCAAAATAAAAATAAAAAACTAAAAGGGATGGGGTTGCAGCTTGGAGGTAGAATGTTCCCAGGTTCAATCCCCAGTAACACACACACACACACACACACACACACACACATACACACACACACACCTTATTTTTGTTGAGGAACATTTATTTTAGCCTTCTATACTAATATTGATATTATTTCAAATATATTTTAAAGACTCAATACCTGTGGGCCTTAAGAAATGGTCCTTCTACTCTCTAAAAAGTTTAAAACAAAGCTGGGTGTGGTGTTGCACGCTTGTAATCCCAGTACTTGGGAGGCGGAGACCAGAGGATCTGGGTTCGCGGCCAGCCTCAGCTACTTAGTGAGGCCCTCCACAACTTAGTGAGACCCTGTTTCAAAATAAAGAATAAAAAATAGGACTGGGGGTGTAGTTCGGAGGTAGAATGCCCCTGGGTTCAATCCCCAGTACAGCAAAAAAAAGTTTAAAACAATTTCTATTTTATTAAAACTTTATTCTTTCAAAAAAGAGCAAGTTGTTTGTTTCAAAGACAGTATTTTACCTAATTCTTTGTGCCCTCAACTGGTTGGGAAGGATTGGAGAAGCCACAGGCTGCTGGATTCCCCAAAATCTAACAATGTATCTTAGAGATGAATCAGAGGGACTTTGAAGAGAGTGCTCCCTTAATCCGCTCAGGTCAGAGATCTCAAGATATCACAAGAGGAGAACTATGCTCTGGAATGGGTGCATAAGGAGTATTTGGGAACAACTGACAATCAAGTCCCTAATTCAAATGGAGAAAAAAAGTGGCACTCCCTATCATGCTTCTGTGGCCACTAAGAATTCCAAACTTCAATATGGTGTGGAGACAGGGAAAGAGAAGTGAGAAGTCCAGAAAGATTATCATGAATACTACTGAACGGTGCAGGCGCTGACGTGAAATAGATGTAGGATGGAAAAGATGGTAGAGATGGGCTGCTCTTCCCAAGGCCAAAACATGGTTCAAGCCCAAAGTTCTGCTTTCCAAAAGTCCCTCAGTTCGTCCTGCCCCTCTCAGATAATGCTGAATGAGTTATTCCTTCCAAAGCCCTTATGAGCTCAGAAACTCTTGCTCATAAGAAAAAGAATTAATCCTTTCTACTCCATTATCTCTTCCTGGAATGGCCCTGTGTGAACCAACAGCCCCAACAAATCTCCCTGGGAACCAATGGGCCTTTGGGTGATTCTAACTTTGAGGCCTTACGTCTTGCAGCTGAAGCCACAGACATCACGAAGCAGAGACAAGACCTCCCTGCTGTGTCCTAACTGCGGTCCAACAGAGACCATGACAGGCAATAAATGATTATTGCTGTTTTAATTTTCAGAGTTATTTGTTACATAGCAATAGATAACTATCTTTATTCTAAGATACAATCAATGATAAAAGCCACCATCTATTTGATTAAATAATAGCTTTTTAGGGGAAAACAATGCCACATTAAATGCACTCATAAATGTTAAAGTACATTCAGATATGAGAAAGGTGAAAGTATGAAAAGATGTGTGTGTGTGTGTGTGTGTGTGTGTGTATGTGTGTACTGACATCAAGAAACTACAGAGCAGCCGGGCATGTGGTACAAGCCTGTAATCCCAGTACTTGGGAGGCTGAGACAGGAGGATTGCAGGTTGGAGACCAGCCTCAGCAACTTAGTGAGACCCTGTTTCCAAAATAATAATAATAATAATAACGATAATAATAATAATAATAATAAAAAGGGTTGGGGGTGTAGTTTGGAGGTAGAATGTCTCTGGGCTTAATCTCTAATAAAGAAAGGAAGGAAGGAAGGGAAGGAAGGGAAGGAAGGAAGGAGAAACTACAGAGCATGCCCAGTAGAGTCCAGCATTGAATGGCATAAGAAGTCTTGTGACGAAGGATAAACCCAGGAAAAGCAACTCCAAGAGTCTGTAAGACTCAAGAAACTTACTGGCCAAAGTGGAAGAAAACTCAATTCTTAGTTCTGCCCATTTAAAAAAATAATTTCATGCTTTCCCTTAAAGGAGAAGGCAGAAGGAAAGGGGGTGTCATCTTATTAACAGAACAATGGCTTTCAAAGATACCGTGCTACCGGTCATCATTTATACATAGACATCAAAAGGAAACAATACAAAACAAGACCAGTAGTACTCGAATGTATCTGCCTCCATAAAAGAGCTTGAGCCTGATGCATGAGAGACCAGGGCTCGCTCCCTTGGGAAGCCTGCGCCTCTGTTCCAGTTGGACCCCACCACCAGGCCAGTGCCAAGGTTGACCAGAGCTCTCAGAGTAGATAACGTACTTGGGGATGATTGGGAGTTAACAGTTTTCTCATCTCCCCCCCTTCCCCAAAGGCGATAATACCTGAACGAGAAATAAAGAACACATCTGGTTACCTTGCCCATCACAGCTTCATCACATTTTTGTTCAGAATTGGCTGAAACACCTAGCTTAAAAATTCTAGAACACACACACATAAAAAAAAAAATTCTAGAACACCAAAGCAGAATGTTTGTCTTGAAATAATTGAGATATATCTTTACTTAAAAATAATCACTACTAGCCAGGTGTGGTGGCACACACTTGTAATCCCAGTACTTGGGAGGCTGAGACAGGAGGATCACAGGTTTGAGGCCAGCCTCAGCAATTTAGCAAGGCCCTCAGCAACTTAGTGAGACAGTGTTTCAAAATAAATAATAAAATAAGGCTGGGGGGTGTAGTTCAGAAATATAATACCCCTGGGTTCAATTCCCAGTACCCCTCTCACAGAACATTTAAAATGCTCTGGCCAGTATGATTAGTTTCTTCAGATCTATTTTTAAAAGCAATATATTCTCTTAAGTCATTATTTCAACGAATAAATAAATCCTGAAGGATGGCAGACCTAGCTTCAAAATCCATACATAGCAACAAATAGGCTCTCCTCTACCCTATTTCTTTATCTATAATATAGAGATATTACCCATTTATTGTTCTGTTGTAAATAAGAATTTCTAGCAGAAAATAAATATACATATGTTATCTATCTTATTCACTTTCCATTCCCTGAGTTCCTGAGCCAAACTAGGTACTTTTTCCTTCATTTCCTCCTTTAAAACTAGGAAGTAGATTTTAGTCTCCCAGTTTTCTCCAATGAGAAAAATAAAATGAACAAAAGAGAGATGACTTACCTTGGCTAGAAAGATTGCTTTTTATGCAAGACATGCATTTCTGAAGAGGCTACAAAATATGGCTAACATTTATGTATCTTAAGACTATTCTCATGGCAGAAGATAGTGGGTATTCCTGTTCACCAGCTAAAGTGGAAATATTTTAATAAAACACAGCTTATAATTTAATAGACCCAACAGTTTTGAAATTAGTTTTTTTAAAATTAATTTCTGGGAACTGAATTATTTCAAGTAGTTTGCATTAAAAGAGACAATACTTTAAATTCAGTACTTAATTCAAAATTGCATAAAATAGGACCACACTATATTGCTTATCTGAGCTGGAGAGCCCAGATCCTAACTCGAATCTCCTAAACCCAAATTCAGAGTTCTTCCCACTAAATGTTTCAACAACCCAGGTTTGCAACAGAACTGAGAATGCTCTCATGTAGATCAGTGTGAACACAATCACAGCTAACAATATTTAACAGATGAGGTTGGTGGTATTCAAGTGTAAAATCAAAACAGTATATGGGTTTTCAGTGGTGTTTGTTTTTTCTCACCTGCAACATGTGGGTAAAGGACCCAGGGACTCTGAAATGAGGTAGATTCATAAAGAAACTAAGGTCTTCTCTTTAATGAGCTTACACAGATGGGGAAAGGGACAGGATTTACCAGCTGCCCGGGAGACAAGATTAGTCCCCTTGGGTGTTTTGACAATGTATGACCCAAAATCTAGCTACCTGGTGCCAGGAATCCACACATTTCTGCTTCCGCCCCACTGAAGAGATAAGCCTGTACAAGACCCCAATTCTCCAGTTATATCACCTCTCTGAGTCTGCAGAAGGTTCCAAATGGAAGAAGCGTGAAGGAAAGCAAACGCAAGAAGCTTCACTCCCTAATAGCACTGGTATCTCTAATTGCCAGGTCCATGTCCCGAAATGTGCTTACACTGACCTTTAACCAGACTACCCCCTCAAAGCTAATGAGGCAGGCTTCCTAGACTTGACTGTTGTAACTCAGGATTGACGAACTGGCCATCCCTGTAGCTTTAGGGGCTTCTTGGATTCGTTCATTTATTCATCATTCAAATATTTGGTTCCTGTTGAGTCCTACATTCTGTGCTTTTCTTAGCTCCTGCCCTCAGCGTTGGCAGTCCAGTGTTGGCAATGGGAGTGGTGCTGATAGGCAGGTGACACAAGCCCTAAACAGGCAATTACAGTATAATATGATCCATGCTACAGCAGGATGAAGTATGGGATGGTGCTCTGAGAATATACAAGAAAGAAACCAAGCCTAGTTTGGGGGAGAAGTATCACAGAAGTGGCTGAAAGGATGAAGCAATGTCCCTGGAAGGGACAGAGAGATGGGGAGAAAGGACATTCCAAGACAAATATGGAAGGGAGAGCATGGTGCATTAAAGGGACTGAGTGTGTGACTGTCACTGGAGCTACAGCCAAAGGTGGGGATGGTGACCAATGAGGCAGACAAGGCACAGGCTGAGCACAGAGTCCATGAGCCCCACAAGTATGATAACCTGTAAATCCTGGAGTCTGGGCTTTAGTCTAACGGCAGTGGTGAGCCATCTTATAAGTAAAGACATGTTCAGATTTGCACAGGAGGAAGATCATCTCAGGTTTGTGTAGCAAATGGATTTGAAGGTGGAGAGGAGGAGTGGAAGAAGGGAGGATAGTTAGACCATCACAGCATCCTGAGCAAGAGATGACTGTCACTTGGATTATTGAGGTGGTGGTCAACATGGATAAAAATTAATTGCTTTAAAAGATATTAAAGAGGTAGAATGAATAGGCTGGTGATTGACAAGATATGTCAATGAATGAAAAAGAGGAAGGACTGAAGGGGAACTAAATCTTCTAGCTAGGAAAATGGAATGTATTTATTACTGCTGACTGAGATGGACACAGGAAGAAATGTAGTGTCCAGGGAGAGTGGAGTGTGAGGCGCCCACAATGCATCCACTAGACCATGATGGACAGATGAACTGGAATCCTAGAGAGATGAGGACTGAGATTACACATTTGGGAACGGGCATGAGAGTAACTAAAACCACAAATGGGTAACACCAGTCAGAGTGTGCAGACAGGAAGAGAAAACTAAGAGAATGCTGAAGAGAAATCCCTGAGAAATGGCAACATTTATGGGACTGATGATCTATTGTTATATTAAAAATAAAGCTGCAAAAATAACGTGTAGTAGGATCTTATGAGGAAAGGTAGAAGGGAAGATCAAATGCAGGGAGGGGTGTATAGATATTACTGTATATTTATTTTTTTAATGTGGAATGTGTTGATTTATAAATTACTCAATTGCTTGAATTCTTTGATGAATATTTGTTGTTTTTATAATTTAAGAATATTTACTCTGTAAAAAAGTTAAGAGACCAGCAGATGGAAATGAACCTGCAAGAAGACCAAAAAGGACAGATGAGAAAATGTAGAGAGCGGGTTGTCATGGAAAGTTCAAGAAGGAAACTTGTTTCCTGACTTACCCGCTTTGTATTTCAACAGAATACTAAAGAATTTTAACTCCATAAGAAAATTCCTGGTAAAGAAGTAAGCAGTGAATGTTAGTAAAAGTGCACTCAACAATATGACTTCTGTCTCACAATGTTATGTTTTGCAAAAAAGGTGTCACTGTTTCTTACAGTCTGTTCATGTTAAATTTTTTAAAAGGCACTCCATTTTCAAAACAAAAAATAAAAAATCATGGCTAAACGGGACAACTAGAGCAGTGAGTCAGTGCCTATAAATATGGCAACACAAGCTCAAGCCTTTCTGTAGAAATTCGTCGTATTCACAGTACAGAGACATGAAAGGAAGGAAAAATGGTACGTTTGACAACTGTGTATTTCCTTCTCAGCCACATAGCCACTCAGACTTATTACAGAATCAAGTGAATTATTTCGACTTTAAAACGCTGTACTTTTTAAAATAGGAAATGCTAATTTCTGTGATTTTAATATAAATTAAAAACATATATTTTAAATAATCTTCCTTTGAGTTGAGGTTTAATCTCCTTTAAATACCTCCTCATTACTATAGAGTATTCCCTTCCCAGGAGAAAACATTTGTTATTCCTTTTTGCCTAAGAAGGCAAAACAGGCTGTTGATATGAAATCTCTACCATGTTATTTTCCAAAATTATTAAACTATGTCTGTTATTCTTTGCTTTTAGAGATCTCTCAATGTTTCATTTCACAAGCTCCTTTGTTTATTTTATTTGGTTTAGCAAGAATCAAATTATTCTTTTATTCCCAAAGCAGTCATGAGAAAAATCCCAAATTACCTTCACAACAATTACCCCCGTTACTCAAGCTTCCCCACTAAGGCCAAGCGCAGGCAGAACTAGGGATGCTGAGCTTGGGAGAAGCTCAGTGAGTGTGTGACAACGGGGCTTCCAATTCTAGTTATGAATACAATCTGTGACTCTACGGTGGCTACGTAGTCAACTATTTACTGCATACTTTCTACCCTGCTAGGCACAATTATAGCTGTGGACTGTAGTAGCAAGCAAAATAAATCTTAACGCAGGAATCAACTACAACCACCAAAAAACAAGAGAAGTTCTAGGCTTTTTCAGAGTTGGTGAAGGTTTGTTCCCATTTCTTACCTTCCATAATAATAATGAATGATCAAATTAATAAGCCTATGAGCACTACAAGCTATAAAATACTTTCCAAGGAGATTCCTGCACCCTGTGCACCCTGATCATCTCTCAATTCACACCTTTGCTCTCTCTCAATGAAGTTTCCTCATTCCAGGGGTCTGCCTTACTCCCACCCTATTTATATTCCATGCATTCTGGATGGCCGGCCTCAAGTCCTGTCTCCCCCATGACTTGAGGCCACATCAGCAGTCCTATGTCTCTCTTCCTGGACTTTCTTCTCATCCTCCATGGTGTTTAATCCTGTACAATCCTGTTTTGCAGTCAATGCAGAACCTGTGTGCTTAGAATATGTCCCCCGTGCTAAAAATGTAAGCAGCCCAAAGGAGAACGTCTGTCCTACATTTCTGTCACTCTCTCAAAATTCTTCAGCACCCTGCAAAATATTTGTCTATTCATTCAATCAGTCATAACAGGTCCACTGAGCACCAGTGCTCAGCATTATCATTTGTGCATTTGGGAAACATAACACACACACACACACACCACACACACACACACACACACACACACACACACACACACATACAAGTTCTACAGCATAAAACCTCCCAAAACTGGGACTAATCTAAGGGAAATGTCAGTTGAATTATTTCTGGAAAGTAGGAACTACAAAATATCTTTCCTGAAATGCCAATTTCTCATGGCTTGCCCGCCCATTTCTGTAACTGGAATGAGGCTAAGAAAGTTTGGCCTAAGGAAAGGCCTTGAACAGCTGTTTTACTGAATAAATAAGAAACTGCCAAACTCTAACAGCAGCTTGCATTGGCAGTATGTAAACTTTTCAGACTGCTTTCCCATGCATTAGCATAACTTATCAAGCATGTTTTTAAATGAGGCCATTTAGGTACTCAGAAAGTACCCATTTTAAGTAATTCTTCCGTCTCCATCATTATTTTGCCTAACAATTTTTCAAAGATGATGGTTGTGTAAAATTCGAACCAGATATTTTCTTACACATTCTGAGCAAATTTAAATCTGACAGCTTTAGGTTTTCTTCTATAACATAGAACTCCATCCAAGAGCTAAACAAAACATGGCATTAGACAAGGACATTTCCCAGCTTTGAGCACTGGGCTCCAGACACATTCCTATATCCAGGGATATATCTTCCTTCCCATTGAATCAGTCATGGACGGTCTTAAGGCAAGTCTAACCATTCTCACAAAAGGCGGAACAGTTAGCATGAAGAAGAATCATGCCATTCCAACATTCCCCTTTTATAGATGTGGAAATATCAGACCTCTCCCAGTGTTCTTATTCTGCTCCTTTCTTTTTGTTGTTGATGATAATGATGATGATGGTGATGACGATGATGATGTTTTCTTTTGAGGGAGATTATAGAAGGCAGGGGAAGAAAGAGGAGAAATACTATTACCTCAGAAACTAGAAATGCTTAGATGGATTTCAATTTCACAGAAACTTATTTAAGAAACATTTTATAGCTAGGATAAAGATAAACTAAGGTGGAAATGAAACTCTATGTACCATACTATCTCAAACTCAAATAAATTAACAACAGTAAGACAGTAAATTCCCACACAAAAATTATTCCAACATATATAAAGAGAATGGACTTTGAAAATAGTGGTAGCTTATGAATCTCAAACATTCATTTGCAATTATGGCTCCATTTAACAGTAATTCAAAGATTCCCTGTCTTCCATGTTAAGTAAAAACAAAAATACTCCATTAATATCCTCAGTAGTACCAAATATGCTAGACTTTGGGGAGGAGATTCCACAAAAGTGCAAGATATTAACTCCCTCTTTAAAAAGCTCCATTTATGATATTAGCTCGGAGCAGAACCAACTCTCTAGGGGCCAACCCTCATCTTGGCAAAGGCTGCACAAACAGCCTCTATGTCTAATTTCTCAATTAACAGTCATTAGGATTGTTTATCTCTAAGTCTTTTATCAGACTTTGCTATGGTTTGTTTGTTGAGTGCCCCCCAAAGGTACATATGTAAAGGCTTAGTCCTCAGGATGGAGGTAACTGGGAGATGCTTTAGACTTTCAAGAGGTAGGTAGGGCCTTGTGGGAAGTTCTTAGGGCATCGGGTACATGCCCTAAAAAGGATCATGGGATCTTCCCCATTCATATTCTCTCTGTCTCTGTCTCTGTCTCTCTCTCTTTTACACACACACACACACACACACACACACACACACACACACACTCCTGTCTTGATGTGCTAACACCGGCTGCCATCACCAGAGGCCAAAACAATGTCCCCTCCCTGCCCACTCTTGGACTTCAAACTTCCAAAACTGTGAGAGCGAAATAAACTTTTCTTCCCTTCACAAGTAGCCTGCATCAGGTATTTTGTTTTAGGAATGGAAAGCTGACTAATGCCAACTCTTTAACCACAAGTAGAATATGCAGAGCTTTTGCTTCAAAGGGAGCTTCCTGTTACACAATAGGATCAGATGGCGCATATGGGCTAAATTGAATATTCCAAGTAAAGGTACCCTATGAAAAAGTTTTTATGTGGACCCAGGAAAGGCCTAAGAAGAACCTGTTAGATCCAAATACTAATTGTAGTGCCATTCATTCTGAGAAGGTTTTTATTTGGAAACCTAGCATTATCTGGAATGAAGAAAAAGAGAAGCTTAACACCCAGAACATTTCAATTCAATAGCATTTGGAGCTGGGCTGACAAGTATCTAGCATCTCTAACTCAGAGGCTGCACATCCATGATTCAAACTAACTACCAAAGAGCCTCAAGATACGGGGCACCCTGAAGGGAGACAAGATTCCATTAAGAAAATGATATTGAGAATAACTGAGGAAAGTTAATGACAAGAGATCCTAAAATCAAATCACATCATCTCCCCATGTTCACGTATCCACCGGTGTTTCACTGCTGGCCCTGGGTGGATGGGATGAAAGCTCCATGAGGGCTACACTATCAGGCCTCACTCTCCATAATATCACACAGAGGCCATCAATGAATGTTTATTGAATGATGAGTTATTAACATGACATAATTTCCTGGGACATCAAATTTAATTTAGAGATAAAAAGGTTTTTTTCATTTAAGCATATATTAATACACTGTGGCACTCTCAAAGTTTTAAAACTTTTTAAAAAAATTATATTCATAAATTATAGTTGTACGTATTTATGGGGTAAAAGATGTTATGATATTTGGGTATAATGTGTAATGATGAAATCAAGTCAACCTACCCATCTATTACTTCTAATACTCAAATAAAAGATATCTTCTGTGATGATAATAATATTTAAGCTCTACCACCCAGCAACACTGAGACATATTGTAGTCAACTCTCTTTTTCCTTTTTTAAGATGACATGCATGTACCAGTCAGGATTCTTAGCTTCAAACAATAGAAACAAATAAAATAATTTAAACAAAGGGTGAATTTATTGGGAAAATTTCAGAATAACCAAAGACTAGAAAACCAACTCAGGGGGCCAATAGGCCAGAAACACACCAAAATTGTGCTCAGAATGAATCCAACCTGGACCCTTCTGTCACTCTTAAGCACTACACTTCTAATGCTTCTGATCCAAAGACCATTATGTTATTATTTTATTTTTAAGTAAATAATGCTACCTATCAAGTTGTATCACAACACTGATTGTAAGGGACATTCTGATTTCAATGATATTAAAATGTTGGGAACATGTGAACTTTAAGATTGATGAAAAGCAGTTAATTCTACAGTGTACAATGTTCACACCACACACTGAGCAATGGGTACCACCCCCACAACCACTGCACACAGAAGATCTTGTTTCTTGCAACACTTATACCCACCCCAAAAGCTCCTTTCTTTGAGCCATCTGCTCTTAAGCCAAGACTGGGCAGGTACATCTGACTGGCAGAACCCAGGTTTTCTCCAGGTCCTACTTGAAAGGGAGGATGGAGAAGCAAATATTGGCTTTTCTAGTTTCTACAGTGAAAAACAAAAATGCAAATCAAAAACGAAGATTCTGGTTTTTTTTTTCCTCCTGTGGGAAATTCTCCAAGCACAACAACAGAGTTCAGATGCTTGGCAGTCAAAATGGAATGATAAATATCCTCTATAGAGAGATTTCAAAGAAACTCCCTCTTATGGTAAAAGTTAGGTCTCCTCTGCTGTTAGAAAAAAAAAAAAAGTTTGAGAAGTACCAGAACAAGAAAACTCCTGAGGATGGAATCCAAGGGCCTTACAATCCAACCACTACAAACTTCCCTCGCCACACCCTTTCCACATCTCACAGCCCATTAGGTGGCAGCTCCTGAACTGCTGTATCCCTCAGGTCTTCACTCAGGGCGTGTTCCTTCCACTGAAGAAACCTGCCTGCCTGCAACTTTCTCTACTTAAATAACTCCCATTGCAGAGTTTGGACCCAAAATGACCTCTCGTGTGAACTTTTCCATATGGTCCTACTTTTGTATGTATCATTTTATACACATTTCTATCATTCAAGGAAAAGGTCCCAACTTAATATCTGAACAAAAAGTGGGATTTCTTGCCTGATGAACCAAGGGAGAGATATACTTTCAGAGTCTCCCTGAGCAAAGCAGAGCCAGCAGATCTTACATGGGATTTGGAGACCCTTAGAGGTCAGGGACTGGCAGACTTTAGAAGCTGGAACGTTTAAGCAGTAGGTGAGCATTAGCTGCAGAAGCAAAGCTGGAGTGAGAATGATGCTGACTGGCTGGCCTGCAAAAGCGTGGGCACTAGAGCGGAGCTGTGGCCGACTGTCTGACTTCACAACTGGCAAACTGTGTGTGCTGATGGGCGCACCTGCTGCCAGCTTACAGAGGCACAAACAATTGCTGAAGCAAGTTGTTCCTAATCGATCTAAACAGGCATGAAACAGATTCTAATGGTTACTGGTTACCCTGGCCACAGGAAAATCAGTCTTTTCCAAAGAGGAAAGGATCTTTCCCTTCTCATTCTCACTATAGTAACAGTATATGAGGATATAATAACTATACTAAATAGTTAATAGCTTAACATTTATTAAGCTCTTACCATGTACCAGGCATTGGAGTAAGTACTTTAAAGGGATTATCCCATTTAATCCTTCAAACAAACTTGTAGGTGGGCACTATCATCTCTCAGTTTAGAGATAGGTCACCGCAGGTGACTCACTGGGATCCAAGTACAAACAGAATGACAACAGGGGCTATGCTATGCTATGCTCTTACCAGCACATGATAAGGGCTCCACAGACTGTCGCTATCTCGGTCTCCCCTGTGACAGTCCATGCACCTGACCCAAGCACAAGCACCAGCTCTCATCTGTCCTTGCAGTCACAGCCATGATGGTTCAAGGCCTGTCACGCAGAAGAACTTCACATGTCCACTTTAACAGTAATACAGACAGAACATCCTGAGTCTTCCTAACACCTGATCTGAAGGCCAATGAGCTCTTCATCTTGCCAGACAACCATGGCCTGAGCTGCTAATAAAACCAACACCAAACCAATATGTCAGCTACATCTGTGACTTTAAGAAAGCTGGGTCTTAAGATCCTATACTCTATCTGGGGTCAACTACTTTGTAGCCAAGTCTCCATCTTCGATGCAACTAATTAAACTTGAATGACTAAGCATCAACCCACTTCAGCTTCCCCGGGGGCACAAGCTTCTAGCGCCTAAACACAAACAGGCACTCCAGCTGCATGAAATAGGCAGCGAATCATTTTGCTGCTTTCTGCTCATGTGCACATACCCAAGCAGGACCTCTCCAGTTACCACCTTATGGAAAAGAACTCCCACCGCACCCTCCAAAATTGTTGGCTGGAAGGTACCAAATCACAACCAACAGCACTCACCCACACAGGCCCTTATTGTCACTAAAACATCTCTATTCCCCTCCCATAACTCCTCGACAAATACAATGAAATCCATCTGCAATGTATGTATTCCTCTATTAAAAATTATACATCCTTCTTATCTCCCTGAAATGAGCAAAGCTGGATGGATGATTTGGTTCCTCCTTCTCCTGAGTCTAGCCAGGCTTTACTCTCCAAGGTCCTAGACATATTCAAAATCTCTGGCAAACTATTTGCTGTGTGTATTGAAGGCTATACAATGTCTAATCCACCATCCAAATCAATAAAAGCCATTGAGTTAATTTTTAATATAACCATCAAAATGAAAATATAATATCTAGCAATACTTTTAGGCCATTCATTCAATTTATACAGCCTTGAGAAAATCACTTACCCTCATCTTCCTCTGCTGCCAAAAGGGACTGAGTACCAGCACCTCATAGAGTGATTGTGAGAATTAAATGAACTATTACATATAAAGTACTCAGGACAAAGCTATACATGGTAATTGCTGTAGAAGTAATATTTTCATAATTATTATAGCTCTCCAGGCATGACCTATAATATGGAAACCCACAGATATAAAAGTATTAATGACAAGAAAAGGACACCTGGGAGAGATGTTTTGGGTTCAAAGATGAAAGCCTATCTAGCTCCTCTCATTTAAGGGAGATAAGAAAAATGTATAATCTTTAATAGAGGAACACATACATTGCAGATGGATCCACTAGCCGTGTCTGAAAATATAAATAGGATCTACATAGAACTAAATAACTGTTGTAATAGTGAATGCTTTAGTCTATATCCAGAAACTTTCAATTATTTAGTGATTTTTTGCAATGAACCACATGGCATCTGACCCTTCATCTGAGTTAAGGTTCAGCTCTACCAGCCTGGAGCAGATTCTGTCGTCTGTCAAAATAATAAAGGGCAGCTGGGGTAACTCTGACAGATCAGTCTTGCTGCAACCATGACTCAGGTTCTACACTGTCTACCTTGTTTCTGTTCCAAGTGCCCATTTAGTAACATCTTGAAGTAACCCCAGCTGTAGTTCCAATATCCCCATGTCCCTGTCCTGCTAGTGTGAGTAGCACCCCACATCATCCTGGTCAAAATCCCATTGGCTTTTTTGCCAGTTCCCCTGGAGCAGTGAGCTACCAGCCATGATCCAACTTTAGGAAGTTCCTTGTATAAGTTGCCCAGGGTTGCTAAACAAACTGCCATAATTTATCAGCTGAAAAACAACAGAAATTTATTCTCTCACAGTTATGGAGACCAGAAGTCCTAAATCAAGGTGTTAGCTGAGCCATGTTCTCTCCAGAGGCTACAGGGGAGAATCCTCCCTTGCCCTTTCTATCTCCAGGTGGCTCCTGGCGTCTCTGGCAGGTGGCAGCATCACTCAAAACTCTGCCTCCATCTTCACATGGACTTCCACCCTGGGTGTCTTTCTAGGTCTATTGCTCTTCCTTTAAGGACACCAGTCATTGGCTTGAAAGTCTATCCTAAATCCATGATGATCTCGTCTGAATTCTTATGTTAACTATGACTACAAAGACCCCATTTCCAAGTAAGGTCACATTCTGAGGTTCAAAGTGGACATAAACTGTGGAGGAACACTATTCAATGCAGTACCCCTCAAAGTATCAGAGGGAGAAAGCAAAGGCCCTTCAATTAAACTCAGTCCCACACCACTGACGAAACATCATGTTATTGAACCTGATTTGTCGAATCAAGCAAATTTGACTGGAGGTTTTGCCCAGGAAGTGATCATTAGTGAGACAACAGTTTGAAAAGAAATGGCCAAGTTAGCGTGTCTGGGTGGGCCATCTTTGAAATTGAATGTAGACCCCAATATCACTTAAAAAAAACAATAGTGACATTAACATCATCCATTTCAAAATAAGGAGACAGAGGTTTACTTGTGCATGTGTTAAAGGCAGGCTCTTTAGTCTTGTTTGCAATGGGAAAACTTCCTTTTAAAGAACAACATTAAAAGTCTCTGGTTGGGCATGGTGATGCATGCCTGTAATCCCAGTACTTGGAAAACTAAGACAGGAGGATCTTAGGTTTGAGACTAGTCTCAGCAACTTAGCAAAACCCTCAGCAACTTAGTGAGACCTGTTTCAAAATAAAAAAATAAAATAGGGCCAGGGGTGTGACTCAGATATAGAATCACCCTGGGTTCAATCTCCAGTGTCCCCCCAAGAAAAGTCTGAGACAAATAATAGTAATAGGAAGCCAAAATAAACCAACTTCAAAAGTACCTTAGTCAACAACAAAATGTATTCAGAGGTACAGCATCACGATCAGACACCCTAATAAATTCTAGGTGTGTCATTTCTAAAATTTTAACCAAATAATGAAAATTTCAATGACAGGAAAGTAAAATAATCAAGAATCATTGTGGCTACTGTATTTTTTATTTTAAAGTTATTTTTCAAAATAGTCTGAGACCTTCATTATTTTCTGTATTAGAATTTTGCCTCTACTGCCCAGAGATCTGAATCTTTGTGTAATCCACTGTGAACTCCCTGCTGCCCCTGTATCCTGATGGCTACCTTAAGTCCACCCCAGTCTCTGCACAGAGTTGATGACTTCTTGGCAGACTGTGCCTGAGCCCCTCACTCACCACCAAACCCTAGCGATAGCAGAGCTGCTTTAGCTAGAGAAGAACTTCAGCGGTTCCTGCCCAGCACATGGCCCAGCAACGGCTCTAACCTCCAGACATTTCATCATGTCAGGAACCAATCGCTGAGTTCCCATCCTGTTTGTTAGCATAAGGTGGAGGGATAGTTAGGGGTTTTAAGAGAGCCTCCCTGCCATTCCTATCATGAAGTTCACATCAGGTAAAAAGGGTGACAGTTACCAACGTCTTTATAAGTAACCAGTGAGAAAATAAAATTTAAAAAGAAAGAATCTTAAACCATTAGTATTTGCCTACTTTATATTTAGAGTTCAACCAATTCAGGCTTTTGTTAAGTCCTCTTGTTTTTCAGAGATAGCAATATCTGGGTCTTGGGAAGGTCAGGCTATCTGTATTTCTAAATCAAATGCCAGTTTCAATAGAGTGGAGAAGACAGTAGGTACCGGGAAGGGAGAAGCTGACAGAGAGGTGGGAGGGAAGGATGCCCTCCTGTAGATCCTGGAGCACATTCATTGATTTTCCCTGGTGGCTGTTAAATCTGGTAGGTCATACCTTTAGTACAATCAGTGTTTTCTAGGTTAAAACACACTAAAAGCCAATCACAACCCTTACCACAATGACAAACTGACTTAGCTTTAAACCCTAATATTTGGGTGTTTATTGTTAGCTACAGCTAAAAGTCTTGAAGTCTAACATTGGAATAACCTTTCCTTTTAAAAATTTCCGTGGCACACAACATTACTGAGCCAAGCAATCATAACAGTGCATCTCAGCATGTAAAAAAACAGAAGGGGCAGCAGTGCTGACCATCTTGGTTTCTGCAAGAAATCCCCTAATTGTGGCTACAACTTATTAAGCAATTAAGTTGTGGAGGATTCTGTCAAAAAAGAAGATTCATAACAAAACCACACCTGGCTTTATTGGGTGAGAAGATAAAGCCCCATCATAATCAAAGATCATCTGCTACCTGTGCCTGGGGGCAGCTACATAATACCATCATGCTTAAAATAGTTAACCCATCCACCCACGTGTGTGCACATGTGTGCAATGCTAGCCTCCATGCAAAGCAGCAGTTTTCAAAGCCACCATGCTCCAGCTGGCTGCTTACCTTCAATAGGATTAATGCTTAAAACATGGCTCTACTGTTCTACCTGCTTGTGGCAGAAGCTATGTCACTTTTGATCATTCTAATGAAGAAACTGGCTCATGACAGGCAGCCTTTCTACTGATTTGATGATGGCCACTGTTCATGACAAGCAGGATCCTACGGGATCTGTGGTCTACAAATTTTGAGGGCAGATTTTCAAATTCTGAGTGCTTTTTCTACCCAACTGTCAAGGCTTTACCATCCCAAGAGTGTGGGGAGTTTCTTCCAGAACGTTTCATGTTGTTTGAACATTAAAAATAAAACAAATACTGCAATAAGTTACCTGACTTCCCTTCTTAGGCCACCTTTAACTCTTGAAGGATAGAACAACAATAAGGAAAACTCCAGCGGTTCTCAGGCTACAGGGGTAGAAAAGCTTACTTCTAACCTGGGAGGAGAAGGTGAGTCTGGTTAAATGTTCATGCCACTCATCCTTGATAGGGTCACCAGAGTTAACAAAATAAAAATATAGGATGCCTTGTTAAACTTGTATTTCAGATAAACAATGAATTTACATTTAGAATGTAATTTGTATAAATATATCCCATGCAATAGTTGAAACATACTTATTCTAAAATTAGTATTCATTATTTATTTGAAATTCAAATTTAACCAGGCATGTCATTTTATCTGCCAACTACATCTCTTGAAAAACAGGAGCCCTAGGCCGGGCGTGGCAGCGCACGCTTGTAATCCCAGTACTTTGGGAGGCGGAGACCAGAGGATCCGGGTTCGCGGCCAGCCTCAGTTCTCTCTCTCTCTCTCTCTCTCTCTCTACTTAGTGAGGCCCTCCACAACTTCGTGAGACCCGGTTTCAAAATAACATATAAAATATAGGGCCGGGGGCATAGCACGGAGGTAGAACGCCCCTGCGTTCAATCCCCGGTACCGCAAAAAAAAAAAGAAAGAAAAACAGGAGCCCCAAATTGTAGGCTTGAGGTTGATATGTTATGTCTCAGTCCCAGAATGATATTTAACCATGTTTAATAAAGTTTAGATTGGTGATTCTCAGTTACCCAAAATATCAGTTCATTATATTTCTGCTATCCAGACTTTTCAAACAGCTTTACTTCCAAGCTCCAAAACAGGCTGTTGAAGTCCTTGCTAAGCTGTTTTCTTTGCCTAAAGAACACTTTGCACTTGGATAAATATCACCAAGTATGTAAGGATGTGAATTTGCATATAGATGTGTATGCAGAAACCCAGCTCTCACATCTGACAATATTCAAATTGTCAAATCCACTTTCTACAGGAAGTATTTTTGGATCAAATTTAAAAATGCCTCCAAATCACTGCATCACAGGTTTAACTGGCATAACCCAAAGTCACTACAATCTTCTGGCAAGGGTAAGAACCACAGTTATTCCTAAACAGTACAGCAAAATTCGTGCACTCTGAAGTTTCATTTAGCAACAGGGGAAAAAAATCAACACTAAACCTACTTCTTTGTTCTCCATAATAATAAAGCAGGTGTTTAATTGAAGGGATACTTGCACAAAATTCTAGCTTCTATGCAAAACAATAATATAGCATGTACATCCCTCAATGACACTTAATTAACCTAATTAATGTTCTTTTTCTTCTTGTTCTTCACATTAATAGCATTAATACTTTAATATTTTGAAGGACCAGAAGAGAAAAAAAGACCAATTAGCTTAATTTTGCTTTGGGTTATTGCTACTTTGAATAAAGAATGTGGAAATCATTAATGTTGTTGGCCAGTAGTATTTCATTCTCCCCTTTAGCACATATTGGAGGATTGTACTTCCTGGTCCAGTGTATCATGGGGTTATAGTAATGGAGGAAGCACATGACCAACTCTGGCCAATTAGTAGAGAATGGAAACACTGTACTGTTCAGGCCTGGAGCTTCTAATAGTTGGCACAAGATCCGGCAGATATCTTTTCTCTCTGACTCAGAAACGAGAAACATTCAATGCTTCCTTAGCCATGTTCCCTAATTGACTATAGTGAACAGACACTACCTGGTGACCAATGATGGCTTTCTAACGTATGTAAGAAATGCACTTTTGTTGGCTTAAATCACTAAGGCTCTGGGTTATTTGTTATTGCATCTCTGGGTTATTTGTTGGGCTATCAGCCTAGCACAACACAAGAGACATGCAATTAATGCAGTCTTAGTGTATGTCCAGCCAAATGAATATAAAACATTCCATAATCTACTTTTAGTTCCCTGCAACTTGCTGAATGTTTAACTCTCTATTACTATCCCTTTTAATCCTCAACAACCTCTTAAGATAGATATAATTATCATCTTTATAGAAATAAAATATGGCACTTAAAGGGCTAGTTAGCAGATTTTTTGAAGTCACACAGAAAGTAAATGCTGAGAAGAATTCAAAGCCATATTCATCTGTACCTAGAGACCAGGCATCTTACCACATCACTATACTGTTACTCAACTATTTATCTCTGGGATTTGTTAGAGGAAACTTCTCCATGGTAGAGGCAGGGAGTCTTACAACCAATGGAAGGGTAGCAAGTGCTAATAGAGACAAAAGGTCCCATGAATGTTCCTTTTCTTTCTGTGTATTAGTAGGTCTTAACAATGGGCTGAATTTATATGGCTATGTCTTTAGAACTACCCAGGGAAAAAATAAAAATAATTAAATCAGAATTCATTTAGGTATGCAAAAGATGCATAGGAATGGGCAAACAGGCAATTTTAATAGTCATCCTGTACAGAAGCAGTCTGTATCTTTCTTTAGTATTCCAGGCAGTGGGTAAGTAGAGCTCAGTCCTTGCCATCCTCCATCGCTACACTCAACCAATGTCATTAATATTTTGTTTGTTTTGTTTTTTCTGGTGCTGGGGATTGAAGCAGGGCCTCCTAAATGCTAAGTAGGTACTATATCACTGAGCTACATTACCAGTGCTCTTGTTCATTTTTTAACGAATTCTTCTGTAACTTCCCTAATAGATGGAATATCAACTAAATGATGTAGCTCTGAATCCCATAATACCAAATTTTCAAATTTCCCATTGCCTATAAACTTAAAAGTCTCAAATCAGTTATGTTGTTTTGAATGCAAATTCCATCTGAGTATCAGTTTTTTACATTTCTCAGATTTAATGCCCAAAGTACAACACTTCATTTTAAGATTCCTTCACATTAGTATGTAAACTAAATACACTTGTATATTTCAAAAAGTGATAAAGTTATTTTAAACATATCCTAGACCCCTTTAAAAAAATATCTTCCTTCATTAGCTTAATCATTTAAAAACACGTTGATTGTTCATTCAAAGAGGAGTATCAGAATCTGACAGACTGTAAGAAACCATTAAATCCAAACATTGACTCAACAGGCCTCACTTTCAGGGACCCTGCATTTCTCAGCTGTTTTCTGAATCTCTACCATTTTACTCTTGGGAGAATAAAGAGAACTCAAAAAACAAACCAGAGAACCACTTTTCTTCCTGACCAGTAAGATCTTCCAGAAAATCCATACCTAAATAGAAATTGAAGTAAAATATCTACACTGGAGTTGTAAAATCATGCATAAGAAATAATATGACACAAACTAATCAAAGCAATTATCTAACTAAAACCAATTGTTAGAATCACAATGAATTCACGCTCTTGACACACTGCAAGAAGCAAACAATACACATAAAGTATATCCATAATTGGAAACGGAATCTTAGTTATTTGGGAGTGGAGTGGCCCCAGAATTAACTACTGTCTTTTAATTTAAAGTCTATTGCCATTATAACTATACCCTCTAAAAAGAGAAATGTAGTAAATACTTCATAGTTGGGTTATTTCGGCTAAAATTATTTAGTTTTCTCCTGCAGAATGATTAGAATAAAAATTTTACAACCATACCTGGATCACTTTCCAGTCTTTTAATATACCTACTGGAGCCAAGTGGAAGAAACTTGATGTTGATGTACACCAGACAAAACAGCTGTTCTCCCCATGGAAGTGGATTAGCAGAAGGACCACAGTACACAGCTCACTGCAGAAAAGCTCTCTAGATAGCCTCCCACCTTTTGTATTTTGCTAAAATAGCCACCAGAGGGGAGGACAGAAGGATGATGCACAGCATGATGCCAGATGGCAGGGAGGGAGGATGACAAGACTCCATCTACCAATGCTAAAAATGAATGCCCTCTGGACAGCTATAAGGTCCAATACAGGAAGTTGTTTGTTAGTCAAATCTAATCTTCCCCAAATCAGGCTGTCAGGGTTTCATATTATGATTTGCATGGCACTCAAACAGGACTTTTAATTCTTCACAAAATATTACTACATATAATCCCTGCCTTGAATCAGTTCTCTTCCTTGGAAAGAATGTTTGCTCTCTAATTAGACATTCCACACAAGGACACTCTTACAGGATTCCAACTGGATCAGGAGTTTATGCTCAGCAGGGATTCTTGTTTTAATTTCAACATATCAATGAACTCTAGTAATAGCTTCCCTAAAATCTGGCCTTTCAGGAGACAGGTCATTAAGTGACCTGTCCATTAAGTGGTCCTTATCCAACCATTCTTTTCCAAAGCCCATTGTCTAAGAAAGAAAGGGATAAACAAGCAGAAAGGAAAACTGATTCTGGTTCCAATAAACATTCTCCTTAACCCAAATATTTTAACTTCTTGGAGGACGTTCTTGCATTGTCTTCAGGTTCCTCGTCTTCTGTTTGATCAGTAAATACACCTGAAGCCTTCCCCTTTTAAGTCATTCAAAGTGGATGCAAAACGCGGAGGTACTGAGAATGGAAAAAGGGTGGATGCAAAACTGGAACCAGTCATTCATTATTACATGCACAGAAAACCTCAGATTCTGCTATTTTATTCATGGTTCCTTCTCATAGAAGTGGTTAAGGACAAGATTAAAGAAAAGTTGGTCAAAATAAAAATTTTAATCTGATCCACTGAAGGTGAAACTGATAATTCCAAAGTTGGTGTTGATCAAAAAGAAAAAAAAAGTAGGAAAGATGGGCATTAAGCCAACCTTTCAACAGTTACCATCTGGCTTCTTCTCCCTTCCCCACACCATGATTAGGATCAGAGTGAAGAGCACTCTCTGGTCCTGCTTACAAACTTTGTGAAGAGAACCCAGAAATGGCAATAGCTCAACACCTGCAATGGTGCTCTTCAGTTTCAAAGATGGTTGTTTTTAAATTTATAAAAGTTATACCTATAGGTTCTGCATTGATGTTTTCAAGGAATGATGATCTCATAACAAACCATTTAGAACTCAATGTCTCACTGGTGGCAACAAGCAGCAGGCAGGATTCATAGCTGCAACATCAGCTCAAGTCACCCCAAATGCATTCAGCTTTACAGGTAACAACTCTCTCTCCCACTGCATGGTAAACCCAATGAATATAACATTTACCCTGTAATCAAGCCCTATGAAACAGTTCTACCAAATTTTCCTCTTTTTGTTCAAGTCCTGGTGGCACTTTATCTGATATTAGAAAACTCTACAGTGTTGATAATTTTAGTCATTATTTAGAATGTTGACTTGTCCACAGTCTTCTTTCATTTGAATCTAGCATCATCTAAGCCACTGGTTTTCAATCTGGGGTGTACACCAGAAGTAAAATTTCCAGTGGAATTTAAGTGGTCTGTTCTGATTTAACTCATTCTCAAATATAACACTGAACTTCATTCTCAAAAACAACAGTATGCAAGATGCTGGTTTTATAATGGATTTTCCCAATTATATCCTGCTTAAAGGGAAGACAGATTGCTGCCTAAGGAGTTTAATAAAATGCAGCTGTCTAAGACCTACACCAGACCTAATGCATCTTTTTACTTGATATTCTTGGTGTAGTCTTTTTGGATTATTGTTTTATACTGAGGTGTGTTTTTTTTCTCTGTAAAAACCATTTAAATCCATTTTTAGAAAATCAGAAGTAACATTCCATGTCTTTTTTGAAAACAGGCTTAGTCACTAGCTTGTCATTATCCTTCAAGACATTCTAATTGTGGAGGAATGACTTTGTTATCTTATTTTGCATGTCACATTATGCATTATTCTTGTTATGAATGCTCATCAGAACTTTCACATTTTAAAATTATCAGTAGTAAAATAATCACGGCCATTTCAGTTTCCGTCATCTATAGATGGTTTTGTTTCCTTCTGATGCTTGCTTGAGGCTTTTCTCAGATTTAGGCCAGGGCTTGTGTCTTTGACAGCAAAGAATCTCAAGAGCCCCATGAAAAAGGACCAGATCCTTTAAACAACTGCCACTTCCAAGAGCAGAGCCTTGAATACCGTTATCTGATGACCCCAGCGGGCTGCATCAGGATTTGCAGGACTTTGGTGAAGCAGCAGATGGCTTCATGGTACCACTATCCCAAGGTTGGGGGAAACACAAATTAATTACACAAGACTAAATGGACCTCTAAGGGAAACTGTATTGTAGTTATTTATTTAGCATATTGTATAAATGTTCTATTTTCTGAATATATAAGAAGTCTTTTCTCTATTTCAACTATCCGTAACACATAACAATGTAGTACATCCTGCTTATGTAAGCTGATATGAGACATTTAAAAATGATATCTGAGTCTCACTAAATTCCACAGTTCAGAAATTTATACCAAGTATCCTTACTCTTTCACGGCAGTAGAGTTGGTTGTATGCATTTAATAATTATCTGTTTTCCTTTTAATCAGGATATAATTGGGAAAATCCATTATGCAACCAACATCTTATCTATATTATATTTGAGAATGAAGCTCATTGAATGAGATAAAAGAGGCCATTCAAATTCCATCACGAATTTACTTTCAATCCAGGATTTCAATGCCACATTACAAGCGAAGACTATGCAAGCCTATCTCAAATCTTCCTGGGTATGAGCAACAGGCTGAGAATTATATGCCCCATTGCCACCTGGTTAGAAGCGACAACTGTGTAATTTCTGTGAGGCCAGACTAAAGGATTAAAAAAATAAGTCATTCTGAGAAGAGATGGTTGGTCACCTACAAAGTCAAAGGTGACCCCAGGAGGAGATTCAAAGTCAGAGCCTCCAGGAAATCACCCGGCTTAGGCCAGCCCTTTGGGAATCTGTACCTCCCAGCACAACTCTCCTAAGGAGACAGATGCTGAGTGCATACAGTAATAGTCAGGGTCTCAAGCTTATTAACCCACTGCTGTTTCCCACTCACCTCTTTCTGCAACAAGAATTATACACAGTTTAGATAATCAGGACACGGTGTCATGAATGTAGAGGGCGTTGACACCTCACTGCAAAATTAAGAGGTCACCAATGCCAAGGAAGAAGAGAGGGAAAACCCACACATGGCACATAACAAAATTACAAGGTCAAATAAGCTGCCCAGCCAAAGTCATTCTAACAGGAAGGTCACCTGGTGTCCATTTGCTAAATAGGACTGGGCTGAAAGTTACTACATAATTAACCTATTCCATTTACAGCCTCCCACATTATTCCTCAGGTTAACATTTAAATGTTAACAAAAAAGCAAAGCTAACGTTTAGGCCGCGTCCCAAAAACTATACTAAGTGCATTACAAGTATAATCTCAATGTTGGGAATATTAACTTCCTAGTAAGATAAAAGTAGATTATATTCATTTAATCTCTTTTAAAAGCTTCATAAATTATATGAGAAACTTTTATATTTTTAAAAAAAATCACACTTTGCTATATTCTAGACAACTAGAAAAAATTTAATTTATAAAACGTTAATATTACCAGGATCTAGTTAAAAAGATGCTGCATTCATTCATCTAAATACTTACTGGCCTCAGAGAACCAAATACCACAGGCACACACAAACACACACCTGAGTGTTTATTCACGGCCAGTAACTGCGGAAGGAAAATGGCTCTGGGTCAAACTGGGACTTCTGATTTTGTTGAACAGAACCCCCAAGTTTGTAGCAAGAGTTACATAGTCCTGAATGAATGAAGGATAGAGAGATCCTTCCCTCCCCTCCCACCAAAAGAACCAAGAGCTCCTTTCAAACCAAGTCCAGGATTTAAGAATACAAGTTTGAAAGGGCACTAATTTGGGGGGTTGGGGTACTGGGCATTGAACCAGGAGCATTCTACCTCTGAGCTACACCCCCAGTCCCTATTATTTTTTTTTTACTATTAGGATTATTTTTTCTTTGTTTTTTTTAATATGTTTTTGTTGGTGCATTGTAGTCTCACGTCACAATGAGTATCAGTTTGGTGTTAACATACATGCACACAGCTTTTGGTGCCCCCCCCCCCCCCCC
>PVJS01019858.1:0-23713 GCA_004027185.1 Glis glis
CCTCCTCCTCCTTCTCTTACTCTTTCTTCTTCTTCTTCTTGGAACTGGAGATTGAATCCAGGGCATTCTACCTTGAGCTACATCCCCAGCACTTTTCTTTAAAACAGGGTCTCACTGAGTTGCTAAGTGTCTTGCTAAGTTGCTGGGGCTGACTTCAAACCTGCGATCTGCCTGTCTCAGCCTCCCCAGTACTGTGATTACAGACATGAACTATCGCACTCAGATTACTTATTCTTTTATTTTCTAATTTTCTTCTTTTTTATAGTATTAGGTGGTGGCCAGAGGCTCAGGTTCACATTTTCCTTATCCTTAGTAGCTCCAGTGGAAGTAGATTTTCTTATTCCCCCCAATTTCCCTTGCTAAGAGACTTAGATTTGAGAGCCATTCTTCAAAGGATCAACGTGTCCAGGATGAATAGTGCATACGGAAGGGCCAGTCTGGGTCAGCTGGAACTGGAACCTGAGAGGTGGTCCCACCTGAATCACATGTAGTATGATTGGGACAGGTGGTTTTTCCAAGGAAAACCAGAATATTGAGCAGTAAGAAACAATAGGTATCCACTACACGCACTATCTTGTTTATGTGTTTGTGGTGGTCACATGAAGTCAGGTGGGACATCGGATCCCTTCTTTAGCATCTCGAGTGCCTTCATCACAGGTTGCTATGGCAACTCAGGCCGTGACACAGCTGAGGTCCCATGCTGTAGACAGATGTCTGAGTGTAGCATCCTTGTGCAGCTGCCAAAACCCTCTGGTTTATCCCGACCCAACAGACTCATTGCTTCCCCTGTTGACAGTCTCAACGGGCTACCTATTATAAGACCTCCAACCAGAGATAATATAGCCAGTAAATCATAACAAAATCACAGTGTAAACTGGTAAGTATGTGAAGTAATGCACATGTTAATTAGCTTGACCCAGCCATTCCACAATGCCTACATACCTCGAAACAGCATGTTGTACAAGATAAATATGTGCATTTTTTATTTGTCAGTTAAAAAATAAAGTTAAAGACTAGGGAGAACCCAGGTGTGGTGGTGCATGCCTATAATCCCAGTACTTCGCAGGCTGAGACAGGAGGCTCGTGGGTTTGAGGACAGCCTCATCAAGTAGCGAGACTCTCATCAACCTCGTAAGACCCTGTGTCAAAATAAAAATAAAATAGGGCTGGGGGTGTAGCTCAGAGGTAGAATGCCCCTGGGTTCAATCCCTAGTATCACAAAAAAGAGATTAGGGAGGAAAAAAAACACACTGTTTTAATTTTATTCACTGATCTTAAACAGTGGTGTCGATTGGCCAAATGTCCTTAGTTGAAATTTGATGTGTTTTGTAATGAGCTGGTTTTTTTTTTTTTTTTTTTTGCGGTACCGGGGATTGAACCCAGGGGCATTCTACCTCCGAGCTACACCCCCAGCCCTATTTTTTTTTATCCTTTATTTTGAAACAGAGTCTCACTAAGTTGCGGAGGGCCTCACTAAGTAGCTGAGGCTGGCCGCAAACCCGGATACTCCGGTCTCTGCCTCCCAAGTACTGGGATTAGTTGCTGTTGGGATTACTGAGGATTTATAACAGCAAAACTATGTAATTGGTGGAGAGAATAATGCTCAGCATTTTGTTTATGAGGACAGAACTCATGCTTTACAAATTAAAACATTTGGGCAACAGCTGTGGGTCCCAGGGGACTGGGAAGGGATTTGAAATTAAACTATCTACAAGGGGGCTCTGTCGCTTAGTTTATGACAATAGGGGAAACTTCAGCGAAAACTTGTTGATTTCAATTTATGCATCTTTGAAGAAGAAATATTACTCTTACGTATTGGGTAATGGTGGGAATCGAGTGCTATGAGAAAGCTCCTGTAAAATGTAAAATACTTTTTTATTAGTTGACAGGATCAGGAAGCAGATTTCCCATATTGAGAAAAACTTTTTAAAAAAGTCCTTAGCCAGGAGTGGTGGCACAACCTGTAATCCCAATACTTGGGAGGCTGAGACAGGAGGATCCCAGATTCAAGGCCAGCCTCAGGAACTTAGTGAGACCCTCAGCAACTTAGGAGATCCTGTTTCAAAATAAAAAGTAAAATAGGGCTGGGGGTAGCTTGGAGATAGAACACCCCTGGGTTCAATCCCTAGTAACTAATGCACACACACGTTTAAATGCATTTAGTTCCTTCGGTCTTTCTAAAATTTTCATCCCTCTCCTATTTCCAACACAGAGGCCAGCTACTTCTTGATGAAGCGTTTGTTGTTTAGAAAGTTTAATGAGCTAGATTCTGGGGACCGGGCCAATAGTTTATTATAATGTATCTCATCATTTTGGCTTTCTCAGTATTCCCTCAAAACTTTAGAAGTGATAAAAATGTTTTAGGTGAAGAATAAAATCTAATGTGTGTGTGTGTGTGTGTGTGTGTGTGTGTGTGTGTGTGTGTTAGTTACTGTGGATTGAACCCAGGGGCATTCTACCTCTGAATTACACCCCCAGCCCTATTTTATTTTTTATTTTGAAACAGAATCTTTCCAAGTTGCTGAGGCTGTCACTAAATTGCTGAGGCTGGCCTCGAACGTGCAATCCTCTTGTTTCAACCTCCCAAGTACTGGGATTGCAAGCGGTGTTGGGATTACCATGCCCGGCTAAAATCTAATATTTTAAAAACGTGATTTGTTCCTTCAGTCAAGTTTGTTCTCCTAGAATCTCATCTCTGTGGAACCTGCAGATCAATGCCATATTATAATGAGGAGGAAAAGGAGTCAGCAAAGAGATATCATAGACTGCATCCATACTATGAGTGTTATAGACATTTTACATGCACATTAAAGATTTTAATTGCAGTAAAATATATGTGACATAAAATGTCTCATTTTTCTAATTTCTAAGCGCACAGCTCAGTGATATTAAGCACATTCACATTTTTTTTCACAATGATCTCCACCCTCCACCTCTAGAATTTTTTCCATCTTGAACATTGAAACTCTGTGCCATCAAACACTCCCTCCCCATTCCCCTTCCCCCATCTTGAAGTCCAGAGGATTTGAAATCCAAGGCCACCTAACATTGGCTTCTTTCTAGCTTTGTGTTCAGGTGTAAATCTCACAACCTGCCAAGCCCTGGCTTCCTCTCACACCCTGCTCACCCACTGGGTTGTTGTGAGACTTATATAAAAAGTTGCAGGTAGGATTCCTGTGGACCAGGCTCTCCTTTGCATGTAGTGTCTTTGCACGTACAGACATTGCTGTGTACAGTCTTTGAATTGGACCAATCAAGGGCCTATCTAGTAGAACTGAAATGTTTCCCTGGCAGATCCCAGCAGGCTAAGGGTCTGTTCTGTTCCTGCTAGAGCAGATTCCAGGCAATGATTGGCTTTCACAGAGGAGTAACTCAATGCCTACTGTCCATCAGTGTCTGCAGCAGTGTTTAATTAAGATGTGTCACTTAGTGAAGATTGAGTAACTAGTAATTAGCCTAGCTAGGAGACCACATTAGCCTAATACCAAGCTTGTGCTCTCCCTTCTACCCCAGACTGCCTCAGCCCTGATCAAACATCAAGTGGACTGGAAAACCCACCCTTCTACTCAATTTCTTCCCAATTCACTAGGAAGAGAAACTATAGAGATTTAGTGCAAACCAAAGAAGAGCCCAGAACTCTTACAATCAAATGTTACATTGCCTGCTACCAACAAGCATACCATCAATGAAAGTTTAAAGAAGTCTTCACCGTGAGCTAAGGATAGCTGAGGAAACTTTATGTGTGGTTAGCCACTGAAGTCAAATGCAAATAGTAACCACTTAAAAAATGTTGGGTTGAGCCAGGCATGGTGAAGCACACCTATAATTCCAGTACTTGGGAGGCTGAGACAGGAAAGTTGCAGGTTCGAGGCCAGCTTCAGCAACTTAACAAGACATTCAGCTACTTAGTAAGACCCTATTTCAAAATAAAAAATAAAATAAGGCTGGGGTGTAGCCCAGAGGTAGAACACCCCTGGATTCAATCCCCAGTACCACAAAAAACAACACAAAAAATGTTGGGTAGGGGAAAATGATAATGTAGCTGAGGAGTAGTCAAAGGTCATAAAAGCCCATAACAATTCTGCAGTAATATTTGGGAATGTTTTCTGTGGGTGTATGACAAAGCTAAGGAAGTTAACATGATTCTCATGTCAAAGAGGTTTTAATCCAGGTAGGAAAAGAAATAGTCTTTAAGAAATAATCATGGCCCCATGTGTGTTTTTCTCTCATATGTGGAAGCTAGAGAGAAACTAGGAAACAAAAGGGGCTTCAGACAAATGAGGAGGGAGACCGGTAGAACAGCGAAAGGGGATTGGGGGAGGGAGAAAGAGTGAGGGAAGGAGGCTTGATGAAGGAAACAGTTCAAATAATGCTATGCCCATATGTGGAGGTATCACTACCAAGCTCAGTAACATGTACCAGAGGGAGGAGTGGGGAGGGATGTGGAGGGAAATACACCAAATGCGGTGTGCATGTATGCTTGTATCACTTAGAACCTCACTGTGATGTATACTTATAATGCACCAATAAAAGTAAATAAAAACAAAGAAAAAAGAAACAATCCTGACCCCATTCTAAATATACATCTTGGATGTATGAAGTCCATTTTTCTTGATTTTTTCTTTGCTTCTTTTTTCTTTTCCTTTCTCTTTCTCTCTCTCTCTCTCTCTCTCTCTCTCTCTCCCTCTCCCTCTTCCCCTTCCTCTCCCTCTTCCTCTCCCTCTCTCTCTCTCTCTGCAAAAGCTCTACCACTGAGTTTCATCCCAGCTCCTGAGTCCATATCTTAATTGCAATATTCTTATAAAAGACAATCTGGTTCTAGAACAACTTTTTAAAGATAACTAATATAATAATGATGACAGTAAGATGCTTGACTGAAATGGAGCAGGTACGAGATGACTTTCAGTGCCTCTTTTTATCAATTGTCTTGCAGCCTTCCCTTACTTGAATGTCTTCTCAGCGCTCCATTTTCAAGAGAGCTATGGTTGTGCTGTCTTCTCAATCCAGTGCCTGTTCCAGTGGTGTTTAATAGTCGACCACTTCCACTTGAGAAATAAAGGTGAACGAGCCACGTCCAGGACCTCAGTTGAGTCGCCATTCATGGAGAAGCTCCTCAGCCTGGACCTTTTTCTTCTTGCTTGCTTCCTCATACTGCACAAGAACTACCTGTGCAAGCCCATGTCCTGCTGGCCAAGCAAAGTGATTAAAGGTCATCTCACAAATTAGTTCATAGCATGAAGATAATGTCTTCATTTATCATCTTAAAGTTATTCTTTGTCTAATTACATGCTAGCATGAATTACATTTATTATGGACTCTGGAATGTCTTGATTTTAATATATTTTAATATCATAATTGAGACAAGTACTAACCAAAGTGACTGTGTTTTATCAGAATAGTGTGTCAGGGAGAGAGAGGGTTGAATAGGCAGAACATAGAGTATTTTCAGGGCGGTGAAACTACCCTGTATGATACATGTCAATTTAAGTTTGTCCAAGCCCAAAGAATGCACAATACCAAAAGTGAACCTGATGGAAAATATGGGTGACAAACTATGGGTGAACCTGATGTAAACTTTGAGTGACAATAACGTGCCAGTAGAGGTTCATCAGTTGTAACAGTTATGCCTCTCTGGCGGAGGACATTGGTGATGAGGGAGGCTTTGCATGTGTCAGAGCAGAGGGTACAGAGAAAATGTCTACCATCCTACTTAAATTCACCATGGACCTAAAACTGCCTTTAAAAATTAAAGTCTACCAAGCTGGGCATGGTGGCGCATACTTATAATCCCAGCACTTGGGAGGCTGAGATCAGAGGATCCAGGTTCGTGGCCAGCCTCAGCTACTTAGTGAGGCCTCCACAACTTAGTGAGACCCTGTTTCAAAATAAAGAATAAAAAATAGGGCTGGGGGTGTAGCTCGGAAGTAGAATGTCCCTGGGTTCTATCCCCAGTTCCGCAAAAAAAAAAAAAAAATTAAAGTCTACTAAAACAAAATAAAACAAAGAAAAACAACCAGGGCAACAAAACTCCCACCTTAGAAATCAGACTCTACAGGGTCTCCCTAGCCCATTTCTCTTCCATCTGTATATTCCAATGGGCACGATGTTTAAATCTGTGTCCATTTATTGCTTGAGTCCTTTAGTCATGAATAAGTCCAGTGATGGGGGTGTTCTATGGGAATTATTTACTTTTAGTTTGATGGTAGATGTAGATACACCACAGATAAGGTAAACCACTGAGGATTCCAAAGCTAGCAATATTGATGAGCAAAAATGGGTAGCATGCCAGTTCAACATGCCCAGGTAGGAAGTGTTGCCTCATGAGCTGCCTCTTCAGAGAAATCAAGGCTGGATCATCCCTGAAGAACCTTCGATAAGACAGACCTGACTTAGCTAAAAGGAAAGAGAATCAGGCTGAGGAGAAAAGAATAAATGACAAACCAAATGACTTCAGTGGGGAAGAATGTACCACTAATGAAGCATAAGCAGCCCTATAATGAGGACGACAGATGTTGTGGACTTTTCAAGCAGTACCAAATGAGGTGAAAAACTCACAGGATGACATACCCAGGACTGGTGTATTAGAAATGCAGTTTTAGTGCCAATACATTCCTCCTCCTCAGTCTTCTCTGATTGCCCTTTGTCCTCCTCTATCAATTATTCCACAGCCATATTGCATGAATGCAGCTGACCCAAATCAAGTGTTGACCCAAAGGTGTTGTGGAGAGTCAACCTGTCCCCCCCAAAATCATCCTGTTATTTGGCTTCTTGTCCCTGTTTCCCCTGGTGCCCACCTGATGTGTATGAAATGCTGTAAGACTCTCACATTTTCTATGGTCCTCTTTGATCTGCATTTTTGGGCAATGCACTCTTGCTAGCACTTTATCAATGCACTTTTGCTAGGGTGTGTGTGTGTGTGTGTGTGTGTGTGTGTGTGTGTGTGTTGTCTGGGGGATTAAACCCAGAAGTGCTCTACCTCTGAGTAATACCACCTGCTCTTTTTATTTTCTATTTTAAAGTAGAGTTTCACTAAGTTGATGAACAGAGTGACCTAGTTCAGTTCTAAACACCAGAGTGATAAATTGTCATATCCTGGGTCACAGGCTCGCTGCATGAACTGACTGCTGTGGAGAGAAAGGTAAAGTATATGATCGTCCCTTAGCTGAGGGCCTGGCTAAGTTGCTGAGGCTGGCCTCAAACCTGTGATCTTCCTATCTCAGCCTCCCAAGTCATGGGATTAAAGGCATGTACAACCACTACCAGTTCAGCTTTTTTTTATTTTTCAGGAATTCTTCAAAGTTTCTGGTTCATTGATTGTCTCTTCCCCCCACCCTCCATTCTATTCATATATTTGTTTTCCCATCTCTTCCATAATCTGTGAGAATTTGAAGTGGGAGAAAAGGATGTATTTATCTTGAAACAGAAATCTTCCACTTAAGATTGAGATATGAGTACCAAGGAAGCCAAACATCACTGTCTCTTCTCCTCTCTCTCCTCCCATAAGACTCACCACCTTCTAGTATATTTGAGAAAGAATGGGCACATCACATAATCAGTCATTCCTGAGGCGCCAACACAAATCCTTCTCTGCAGAGTATTCTCTTCCTTTCTTTTCTTTTTTTTTTTGATTTTTTGCAGTACTGGGGTTTGAACCCAGGGGCATTCTCCTCTGAGCTATACCCCTAGCCCTATTTTTATTCTTTATTTTGAAACAGGGTCTCACTAAGTTGCGTAGGGCCTCACTAAGTAACTAAGGCTGGCCGTGAACCTGTGATTCTCCTGTCTCAGCCTCCCAAGTTCTGGGATTACAAGCGTGAGCCACCACACCCGGCTTATTCTCTTCCTTTCTGTATCAGACATTGTGAACACACCCAGTCTTTGTTGCCTTACGTGATTGAGAATTCTGCCTTGTTGTATTGTGGCTTCCTCATGACAAGCTCCATTGGAGGAGTCCTTGGACAGGAAGCAGACCACATGTTTCTTATTTTGCTTCTCTTTATTCCTCAAAAGGCCCTACAGAAAGACTTTAATGAACAGTTGAGATAAACAAGGAAAGTAGTTTAGGCTTTATTCTTCTCCTGTGTGAGCAAAACCTTGAGTGTGGGTGAGAGGAAGAGTTCAAGACATCACAGGATGCCGAAGTCTCAAGAACATGCAAAAGGATAAAACGTGCTTTATTTTAATTGCTATTTCAAAAGATAATCGATGTATGAGCCCCGCTGGGGTTTTCCCCCAGCATTTATCAGAGATTTTTTAGTAGTTCAGATTTGAGCCTTGAACCCCCTGGTTTAAAAAAGGCAAAAAATAAGTCATATGTGGTTCTTAATGACATGAAGACTGAGTTTCCCAGTGAAAAGAAGTTAAAAGCAAATAATATTTTGAAGATTTTCTTTCCTTTGTGTCTATTATTAATCCAAAGTTTGTGAAGTTTTTAGATTACCTTCTTACTCTGGAATAGCTTCACTTGGCAAATGATCTAAATTGTAAAATATTCCTTGTTGAAGAAAGTGTTTGATGTTTGGCTAAAAAAAAATGTACAGTCATTGCAAGCTTGTACTTGAGAAAATAAGAGAGAACGACTCCAGGGTACAGCTTGATAGAAACTTGGAATTGAACAAAATTTTTGGTGATTCTGGAGAATCTCAATCTGTATGCTGTTGTCATTAAGGAGGAGGCCATCGATCTTGTCAGCATACAGGAACTTATTTGAAATCTTTGGGATGTTTTTAAAAGCAACCAGCAACATGATTACAATGACAAGGTAAATATAGCCAACTATATTCACCGAGGTCCCTTGATTATCAGCCTGGGAACTATCAATTCACCTAAGGAATGACCTGCCATTATGGTTCATCATAAAAATAAAGGTATTAAACCCGGAAAGTTGATGAGATAAAGAGCCTGTGTCTAGTGACTTTGTTTTGGTCTAGCATTTTTTTGGGGGGTATGGAAAAAAAATCTTGCATGGAATTGGAATATTTAAAATATCTAAACTTAAGATGCATAATAATTAGCAAGTTCAAAGAGAGTATGAGAATTCTGGAATTCTCTCTCTTTCATACACACACACACACACACACACACACACACGCAGAACAAGACATCCTGATAGAAATCTGATTTTCTGTTTGTCACTGAGAGCTTTTTCCCTCTCCTAAACGCCCCCATAGCGGCTCATCTTCCAGATGTTTTCTCCTGTGAATCTATATCTTCTAAGGGGTTGTGTTTCTTCCTGGATGAGTCATTGGTTTCCATTCCCTGAGGTTTTACTTGCTCAGAACAAGCCATTTTTTTCGAATCCTCATGCAGCCCTTCTTAAATTGAGCTCATCTCTTTTGAGTGCTAAATTGAGCAATTTGTAAATTTTAAGCCTTGGCGGAAGGCAGAATTAGGTTGTCCACCATGGAAGCTGAATGGGCCAGTCCTCCTTCTTGCCCTCCCCTGGTAATGTGGGGATAGGCAAGTCACTCTGTTCCTGCTTGAGTCTTTGAACAGGGTTGGGGGGGGGAGGGCAAAGATGAAAGGAGAGTAGAGACAGATTTTCTAGGGGCAGCCTTGAGAGGCCAGCGTGTGGCAGCATTGAGAATTTAGTTTCTGCGTCTAGTGCGGTTGGCATCAACAGACCTATAGGGGTGGTGCTGGCTCTGCAGCCCTGAAACAGACAGTCCCTGAGCTATAACATTACCCATGTTTTCCTAACACCTATTTCTTCTGGTTTATGAGCATGTTATGAGACGAGTTCTTTAGCTTTTCCAGAATTTCTATGAACTTCCCAATGTGTTTGTAGTCAAGCCTTTAATGGCGGCCACATTCAACTTCTATTATTTCAGTCCAGGCTGTTATATTGTCTACAAAGCAAATTCTTGAGGCTTTGGGTTGTGAGTGAGACCCTTCTCAAGTTTCTGGCGGTGACACAAAAGTATGTGTGTATCTGTCCATGAGTGGTTATATAGATGAGTTGGCTTATCTGTGCAAAAAGTTGGAAGAGAAAAAAGGAGATCAAATATATCAGTGTGAATTATCTTGATCCAGGTCCTTTTTCTATGAACTGTACTATTTTTTTATATTTTTACTGGTCCATTGTAATTATACATTGTAATGACGTTTAGAGTGATAGAAACATAAATGAACTATACTCTTTTGATCAAAGGGCATCCAGGGAAGGAGAGGGCTCATGTGCTCACAGACTTTTTTAAAAAAATATACCTTTATTGGTGCCTTGCAATTATACATCACAGTGAGTTTCAAAGCGATACAGACATACATGCACACAGCACTTGGTGTGATTTCCTCCCAATCCAACCCTCTTCCAGTACATATTACTGAGATTGGTACCTTCATATATGGACATAGCATTATTTGAACTGAACTGTTTCCTTCATCAAGCTTCCTTTTTCCTTTCCCCATATCCCTCCCCAGTCCCCCACCACTATTCTACTGGTCTCTCTCCTCGTTTATCTGAAGTCCCTCTCATTTCTTATTTTCTCTTTAGCTTCCACCTACAAGAGCAACATATGACCCTTGACCTTCTGAGAATGGCTAATCTCACTTAGCATAATATGTTCCAGTTCACACAATTTGTTGTCTTTTATGGGTCATCTTCAGTACCTTTAAATGGTTGTCTTTGGCAATTTCATCCAGTTTTCTACTTGTTCTCTATGAAGGGGAGTTATCTGACCTCATGCTGTTTTCACCAGAAGTTGTTTTCTGATTATTCTGGGAAACAAGATAAATGAGTCTAAGTTCTCAGATAGGAGTGCTTGTTGTTTTTACAAAAAAAAAAAATTTTTTCTTGATAGAACGCCACATTACAGAGTTATTTTCTTCTCTACCTGCAAAGACTATTTTTCATTTCTCCTTTGTTTTATGGACTGTTCCAGTCTGATACGTGGCTCTCTCCCAGTGGTCCTCAGCAGCTGTGGTCATTTCAATTGTTTATTGTGAAATCCAGCTGGGTTAATTCCTTTGAGATAATCTGAAGCCATTTTTAAAGATGAAAATTTGCACTGTTCTTTATTTATCTTCGTGTGCTTTTTTTCTTTTGTTTTTTTTAGATATACTTTTATTAGCGCATTGTAATCATGCATCATATTGATGTTTAGAGTGATAGAAACATGCATGCACACAGAACGTGGTGTTATTTGCTTTTAAAACCATTTGTAGAAATGGAGTTTTATTTTTTTTTACCTTTTTTTCAGTACTAGGGATGGAACCCAGGGGCATTCTACCTCTGAGCTACACCCCCAGTCCTATTTTTTATTCTTTATTTTGAAACAGGGTCTCACTAAGTTGCAGAGGGCCTCACTAAGTAGCTGAAGCTGGCTGCAAACATGCGATCCTCCTGCCTCAGCCTCCCAAGTACTGGGATTACAAGCGTGCGCCACCACGCCCTGCTTGGAGTTTTATTTTTCCATGTGCCTAATTTTTATTCATACTTTCCCTCTGCTCATTATGTGTCTTTTAGATATTTTCTTTTGGCTTCTCTGTTCTTTTCCCCTTGTCCTGAGTATAGTTGCATTTTTCTTTTTTAATTATAATTACTTTAACTCCATTTTCTTTTCAATATGAGAGGATATCAATAAAAATGAGAATGCTATTGTGGGGACCCAGGCAGAGTGCTGGCTGGCGATTGGTAATGCCATGACCCCGTGCAGCCGCGGGTGTGCAAACATTTCACGCATGTGTATTGCATATAGTTATGTGCAATGATTAAACAAAGGGTAACACACATGTGCACATCCTGCTGACATGGGTGTGTGCCATTTTGTGCAGAACCCTATATAAGGGATGGGTCTGCAAATAAAGTTGCTGTTCCTCTGGATGGTGGCTCCATGTGAATTCTTTCTGCTAGGGATTTCACCCCCTGCAACCACAGCTGCCCCCTGACTGGGTCCCTGATAGTTATATTCAATAATTCTATCATTTTCTTTTAAAATCCTTGCATGTTTAAGTTAAAAGGCACATTTATTTATTGATTATATAGACAGCAACTAAAAGCTATTGAATGACACACATCATGCTCTCTGAATCTGATACAAAAATCTCTAAAAGAACTAATAACTGAGAAGGAACAAATGACCCCATTAAACTCTGTTTCTTCGTCTTTTAAACTTCAAGATCCTTTTAAAAAAATGAAAAGTACTTTCACTGTTGATGTTGATGTTATGGGAAATGTATTAAAAATCTTGTTTAACTTGAGAATACCTTCCTGAATCAGTTTTATATCTTTGAAGCTCAATGGAGGTGAAGGTAAAAGATCCAATATCCATTAGAACACTGCTCCATCTCTGTTTTTGTTTGCAAGTATAATTAGGTGCTCTGAGAAAGAATTTTTTTATTTCCTTTTTTTGTGGTACTGGGAATTGAACCCAGGGGCAATCTACCTCTGAGCTACACCCCCAGCCCTATTTTTTATTCTTTATTTTGAAACAGGGTCTCACTAAGTTGCAGAGGGCCTCATTAAGTAGCTGAGGCTGGCCGTGAACCTGGATCCTCTGGTCTGAGCCTCCCATGTACTGGGATTACAAGCGTGTGCCACCATGCCTGGCTTGTGAAAGAATTTTAGCTCCTAAAGCTTAATAGCATCAAAGTCCCAAATGTGAGATGGACGTGTTGGAAAGGGCTGAGACTCCAGCAGGTAGGGACCTGCTCAAGAAAACTGCTAGATTATCATTAACTCCACAGTTACCTGTTCTTACAACCAAAAGGTAAGAACACAATATCAGATGAAGCCCTTGTCAATTCCTTGTCCTGAGACTTTTGGAATATATAACTAAGTGTTGGTTACTGTCCCGCGGCACACCTGAGAGGAAAAGAATGACACAGACACAGAGCAGATTGAAAGGGGCAGGCCAGGGGATCTCACTCTTAGGCGAAGGCCTCACTGGACACTGGTCCACAGCTTTTATTCATTCTTGAGGGGGGAGGTTGAGGTATGGATGCTACTGCATGCATGCAGAGCCCGGGAGGTAAAGTTTAACTAGTAAACATGCAGCAAGGGCTAGGGGTTAACGTTTAACTGGGCTGGCTACAGAACAATTGCAGAAAGTCTTTGAGATAGCGGTTAGCAATAAAACCGCTGAGGATGTGCAGAAGATCCTTGAGACAAAGTTTGACAAGTGGGAATATTTGAGAGTAGGCGTCAGAAAGAGACACGGGAATGTTTACCTTGGAGGAACAGGCTGCTTTCAGATAGCTCATCAGTCTGATCATGGCTTTCCATGACCCTTAGATCTTTCCAAGGCAAATGTTAACCTGTTTCTGGCAGTCGCATTCTCCACAACTAAGCAACATAGTTCAATAGAAACAAAAACGAAAGCAGCATTATTTCTGAAGTCCTGGTCATCAGAGGTAACTTGCATAGTAGTTTTGGGTGAAGAAAAAATAATGAAATTGTAATTTTACCTTCAACAGGGATTTTGTGTGTGTGTGTGTGTGTGTGTGTGTGTGTGTGTGTGTGTGTGTATGTGGTACTGGGGATTGAACCCAGGGTCATTCTACCTCTGAGCTACACCCCCAGTCCTATTTTTTATTCTTTATTTTGAAACAGGGTCTCACTAAGTTGCAGAGGGCCTCACTAAGTAGCTAAGCCTGGCTGCGAACCTGTGATCCTCCTGTCTCAGCCCCCCAACTACTGGGATTACAAGCATGTGCCACCACGCCCAGCCCCAACAGGGATATTTTTGCTAATTGCACTACTCATCAACTCTTCCTCACTCATCTTAAAGACTCCAGTAGCTTAACAGACATTCCTTGCTTCCTTTGATTCAAACTTCCCTTTTTCATGAGCCTGCATTATTTTATAAAATGTGCATTATTTTAATAATGTGCATTATTATAAAATGTGCATACATACATATCTATTTATAAGATTTATAAAATGTGCATACATACATATCTAAAGTGAAATAATGCTAGAATTTGACTCCTTTCTTTTTTTATACTTTTATTGGCATGTTGAAATTATACATCATAATGAGGTTCAAAGGGACACACACCTGCACACATCACTTGGCGTGTTTCTCTCAGCCTCCCACCCCGCTCTCCCCACCCCGTGCATGTTAGTGAGGTTGGTGATGAAGTGCTACCTTCATATAAGGACATACCGTAATTTTCCTTCTCAAAGGTTCCTCCTTCTATAGTTCCAGCAAGTCTTTATCTATGGAACATAATGGTGGCAGGTCCGTTCCCTCCCTCTCCAGCTCAGCATGTCTTGCCAACATTCTCTCCTCCCAGAGCCCATTTTTCTCTTTTTCTATATTCATTGCCAACATTCCCTGTCCTGTTGGGATTTCTTCATGGAGCCAGGTACTTGAACTTTCTGGTTCACAGAAAATATTCCTTTATATTTCCTATTTTTGAATAGCAGATATGCAGCAAGGAATTTCAGAAATCCGGGTCCGTGCAGACATAGCAACCTCTCTGTGTTTGTTTTTTAAGCCACTCTGCTACTCAAAGCCATCCTCAGAGCAAGCAAAGGAAAGAGCCATTCATAAAGGAACCCGCCGAGCTTATAACAAGCAAAAACTGGATGTGTCATGGCTTAGACATAACTAAACGTTCCGCAGCTGTTCTTCACATTTTACAAAGAAATCCAGTAACATCTGATGTTGGATGCTCACAAATCATGGCCGTGGCTATTACATAGAAATTGGTCAAGAGGCCTTTGGTTCAGGGCACAGGTCTAAAAATAAGTAACTAGGAACTTTATGGCTTCCCCTTTGCTATTCTCCCTCCTGCAATTCTCTTGGCAGTTGAGACAATTATCTCTTAGTTTATTGATCTCGCCCATTTCCAAATCAGAATGGAAAACAGATTAGGTGGTTTCATGTCACCCCGATCCTCCACGGTTTTGCATTCCACTGTGCCATTCCCATCTGCTTTCTTGGCGAGTTTTAATAAATATGTATATGTTTATGTACCAAAACCTTGATCATGATACAGGATTTTGCCATTTCCAACAAAATTCTTCCATGCCTCTTTTTGCAGGCAATTACATAAGTTTTATTTATTTTTTATTTACTTATTTTTTATTTATTTATTTGCGGTATCGGGGTTCGAACCCAGGGGCATTCTACCACCGGGCTACACCCCCAGCCCTATTTTTTTATTCTTTATTTTGAAATAGGGTCTCACTAAGTTGCAGAGGGCCTCACTAAGTAGCTGAGGCTGGCCATGAACCCGGATCCTCCTGTCTCAGCCTCCCAAGTACTGGGATTACAAGCGTGCGCCACCACACCTGGCACATAAGTTTTATTTAAGCAGACCTCATTACACATCTCAGTGCAAATACTCACTGTCATCTATGAGTGTCTTGATGAATGTTCTATTTGCACTTGAAAACAATGTGTGTTTTGCTTTTGTTTGGTTTAGTGTTTTACAAATGTCGATGAGGATAAAGTGGTTGATAGTGTCACTTGGACCATTTTTTTTTAATTTGGTCTAGTTTTTCTGTCAACCTCAGAGAGGTGTATTAGAGTCTCTGTTCATGTTTGTGGATTTATACAATTATCTTTATTGTTCATCGAATTATACATTTGAAATTGGTGACTTATACGTAAATTATACTGTAATAAAGGTATCCTTCCCCTAAAACCCAATGATGATCTCTGGATATTAAAAATGGAAGGAATAAGCTGGGCGTGGTGGCACACGCTTGTAATCCCAGTACTTTGGGAGGCAGAGACTGGAGGATCCGGGTTCGCGGCCAGCCTCAGCTCTCTCTCTCTCTCTCTCTTTCCCTGTCTCTCCCTCTCTCTACTTAGTGAGGCCCTCTGCAACTTCGTGAGACCCGGTTTCAAAATAAAGGATAAAAAATAGGGCCGGAGGTGTAGCGTGGAGGTAGAACACCCCTGGGTTCAACCCCTGGTACCGCAAAAAAAAAAAGGAAGGAATAAATGGCTGCAGCTTGTTTCTATCATTATCATATCATACTATATAAAATATCATTATCTTTTAATTTTTAATTTGTCACCTGATGATAGATCTATGGCTCCCATTTTTAGTAATTGTTTTGTAGATCTTTACAATGATATAGGGTACCATTACTCAACCTTCTCTTAGTGCACTTGAGTATACATACATTAGAATAGCCATTCTTTGTTCTTAATAAATTGAACTAAGTTGTACTGACCACAGAGTATTGCATTTTTACTTGCTGTTCCTAAAAGAGGTTGGGGGTATAATATGGTGGTTCTAACACTTCACATGCATTAGAATTGTCTGGCTGGCTTGTTAAAGACAGATTGCTGGGGTTCACCTCTAGAGTCACTGTTTCAGGAGGACTGAGATGAGTGTCTAGAATTTGTATTTCCAGCAAGTTTTCATATATTTTGATCATATTCCCCATGGATTACACTTTGAGAAGCAGTGCCATGAAGATTAATGGAGACAGAGAGAGAGAGAGAGAGAGAGAGAGAGAGAGAGAGAAAGTGATCATATATTTTTCATATAAGTTCAAGATAGCCATTTGAACCTATACATGGGGTCAGCACACAAAGCACAAAGGGGTTTTTAACCCCCAGAGTCCCCTGAATTACCCATCGTATTCAAGAAAGACTGTCATTCCCAAACATATTAGTACATTAAGTATTTAATTATATACCTTTTCCAAGAAGAGCACAATCAAAGAACAAATATCAAGAAATAAGTTGAATTATAACATAAATCTAAAAATTTTCCTACTCCAGATAAAAACCCCTTTAGTGTGAGAACCCTGTCTTGTTTGGCACAGTAATATAGGCAGAGCAAGTGACCATAACTGTCAATGGTGACTTACCCCGTACATCCATGAACTTCAGTTTCTCCTTACTACAATGCTGTTTCTTCTCCCCCCCCACGAATCAAATGTTACCTTGAAAGTCAAAGTTAAATGCCTTTTCCCCTCATAAAAGTCTTCATTCGATAGCCTTAGATGAAACTGGATTCTTTCTTTTTTCATTTTATGTCAACGGTACTTTTGTTGATAACATGCAACATGACATGGATTATATATTATTCTGTTATCCACTTGCTTCCTGGTAAGTATGTATAATTTCGCTTCGGATTAAATTGTGAGCACATCACAGGTCCACTGCCTTCTGAATCGAGTATTTAGTAAGCTCTGAGGCATCTTGGTGTGGTGGGAAGAACGTGTGCTCTAACGGCAAATGTGGCTGAACGCTGAATGGGCTAATTACCAACGTGTGTTCTTAAGTTACTGATTCTTTGTGAACATTGATTTACATATATAAAAAAGAGAAGAGTGTTCCTGGGATCCTTCCAGTATAGCAATGGAAGACACCAAGGCTTGGCGGGGTTGCTGGATTAACTCCTAAACATCTATCTACAAAGAGGCCAACCTGGACTTAGATTTCTTGGGACTCCAAATCACATCTTTCAGTATCACAGAAAGCAAATTAGATAGGCAAATTTCAGCCCAAGAAAATACAAATCAGAGAATTCTCTTCTTTGTTAATTGTCTTGTTTTATGTTTATAAGCATGAATCGGGGAGCCGTCAAGGAAGTAATTAGCATTGGTTTTTAATTATTCTCTTTGGCAGACAAAGGGCAATAATTAGGCCAATATTCAAACCATGAGCCTAAATGCTGATATGGCAGAAGGCCCTAGGATGATAGAGTCAAGTCTAGTATCCACACCTTCACCAGATTATGTGATCAATTATGCCTGCTTATGTCAGAAATTATTTTAATAAGATTTAAGTAAAATGTATAAATTGGAGAACCCCAAGTCAAGGAAAAAAAACACATGAAGTATATGAAATAGAAAATATACTTCAAAATTCTATATATGATATTTATTTTTTATTTTTCACCTACTTTATTATTTGACCTGGTATTATATTTATCTACTTTCTGTTACCAAGCAACAAATGCCCACAGGAGCTCAATTACAATCCAGGTCTCTCTAAGGCCTAGATTTAAAAATACAGTGAAGCCGGGCGTGGTGGCACACACTTATAATCCCAGTACTTTGGGAGGCGGAGACCGGAGGATCTGGGTTCGCGGCCAGCCTCGGCTCCCTCGCTCTCTCTCTCTCTCCCTGTCTCTCTCTCTCTCTCTCTCTCTCTTTCTCTCTCTCCTTAGTGAGGCCCTCTGCAACTTCGTGAGACCCGGTTTCAAAATAAAGTATAAAAAATAGGGCTGGGGGCGTAGCGCAGAGGTAGAACGCCCCTGGGTTCAATCCCCGGCACCGCAAAAAAAAAACCCAAAAAAACAGTGAAAATAAGACATAGTTGGTTTACAAAGGGATTGAAACCAGAAAACTACAGTAATCTATGCATACCCATGTTCATAGCAGCACAATTCACAGTGGCCAAATTATGGAACCAACCTAGGTGTCCACCAACAGATGAGTGGATTACAAAACTGTGGGAAATACACACAATGGAATTCTACTCAGCAATAAAGAACAAAATAACATCATTTGCAAGAAAGTGGAAGGACCTGGAGAACATTATGTTAAGTGAGATCAGTCAATCACCAAAAAAGAAGGGACATATGTTTTCATTAATATGTGCAACCTAGGGAGTAGTAGGGACACACAAGGGACTCTGGTTGATAATGGAGAATCCTCAGCGGAACAAGGTAAGTGGTACAAGGGAAGGGGAAGGGCAAGAAAGAAGTGAATTAATGGAATTACTATCATAAACAATATGTACATGTGAAAATATACCAACATCATTCTTGGTACTTCACACAGGTGGGGGGAGGCGGGGGGGACACTAAGAGCTGTGTGCATGTATGTTAACATCAAATAGATATTCATTGCGATGTAAGGCTCCAATGCACCAATAAAAGCACGTTAAAAATATTTGCTATGACAAAACAACAAGGAAGTGAGGAAGAGGAGGAGGAGAAGAAGAAAACGATAATGTGATGACAACGACGATGATGTAGGAGCAGGAGGAGTCGGGGTAGAACAAGAATGACCACAGTGAAAAAGCAGTTCTGACTGCAACTAACTAGTTGTGTGCTCTTCTGTTTTTAGTTTACTCGCTGGGAAAAAAAAAAGATTCAGAAACTCTTAAAAAAAAAAGACATAGTTGGTTTACAGAAACATAAAGCACAATCAGTTCCCAATGGCAAGTTTTTGGTTTTCCAGATTGTATCCATATCGTAGTATTTCCAGTGGATGTGTGAAATATGTTGACATCAGAAATTACGCTGATGATGTTTTAGCATGTCTAGCCATCCATGAGAAACATACTAAAATCTATTTTGAAAAGTAAATTTTTACTACGATATCAACTTTTTAAGGTATCAAATATCCAGAGACTAAATACATGGACTTCTCATCATAGGTTAGAAAAACATGTTTTAGAGCCAGGCGTGGTGGTGCACACTTGTAATCCCAGAATTTGGGAGGCTGAGACAGGAGGATTACAAGTTCAAGGCCAGCCTCAGCAAGTAGTGAGACTTTCAGCAACCTAGCAAGACCCTGTTTCCAAATAAGAAATTAAAAAATCGGACTGGGGGTATAGCTTGAAGGTGGAATACCTCTGGGCTCAATCCTCAGTACCAAAAAAATAAAAAATAAAAAATAAAGAAAAACATGTTTTAAGATTTTGACTTAAAAAAGTCAACCAAAAAAGCCGAGCAAGGTGGTGCATGCTTGTAATCTCAGTACTTGGGAGGCTGAGCCGGAGGATCTCAGGTTCAAGCCAGCCTCAGCTACTTAGTGAGGCCCTCTGCAATTTAGTGAGACCCTGTTTCAAACTAAAGAATAAAAAAAAAAAAATAGGGCTGGGGGTGTAGCTTGGAGGTAGAATGCCCCTGGGTTCAATCTCCAGTACTGCAAAAAAAAGTCAACCAAAATTTGTTTATCATACACAGAAACAGACAATTGTATTAAAGTAAAGGTATTTATTGAGCATTATACAGAAAAATGGAGCAGGGCGGCCTGCAGAGATGCAGAGGCTGGGATGGGGAGGCAGCTAGTCAGGTCCTCTGTCCACACTGTCGCTCTATCCCTCCGCAGTTGTCCCTTGTCTTCATCACACAGAGAACCATCTCAGTGTTTCTAATATAGTTTCTAAGAATATGGCATTGATGCTATAAAAACAAACGCCCTTATCAAGCATCCGCTGGCTTAGACAAAACACAGTATCTGTGGCTCATGGCTCTTCCTGCGGGAGGAGCTTCCGCCTCATCGAGAGATCAAGTTCTTCATCAAAGTCATCCAGCTCCTGCTCCTTGGAGAGCTCCAGGGAGACCTGACAGGGTCTCAGCGTCTCAAGTACTGGGATTATAGGTATGCACCATCACACCCAGCTTCATCTAAGGAGTTTTAGAAAATTGTACTGAGTCTCATCAGCCAGAAGTTCTGCTTCCATAGATCGGGGTATGACCTAACCTGAGTATTAGAAAACAGGATCACCTCGGAACTGCAAAGCCAGGGAAGCCAGACCAAGAGGCAACATGGACATCCGAGACAAGAGCATCACTGTGAACCACGGGCGCTGGTCTCCAGGGAGTGAGGGCGTGGGGTTCGCAGTCCTCCCCACCTGAGCTCATCCCATCCATACTTACTTGCTCTGTTTCCCTGACCAAAATACTCATGCCAGATGGCTTTTGCAATGTGAGTATGTGCAAGACTCAACACCCTTGTGTCGGAGGGTAAATAAGATATTTCATCTAGCATACACAGCACTTGATTCATGGTAAGTGCTCCATAAGCCTAAGATGATGCTAGAGAATGACAATTATGGTGATAGAAAGGAATGGAGGTAACACATGCTGGGTGCTATTGTAGATCTAGAATTCAAGACTCTTATCTGTGTGGTTTGATTTTGCCAGGTGAGTGGAATCCATAAGCAGAATCAAATTTATGCTTCTTATTTTGCCATCTCTCGTTTACCCAATAATTCAGGTTCTGTTTGTATAAATCTATTTCCTGGGGTTTTTCTGATTTCTGTTTCAATCTCATTTCCCTGCCATTTATTCGTAATTATAATTGAGTGAGCTGCCAAGGAAATCAAAGAGAAGCAACAAGAAACACACCGACACGCCACGTAAAACCACTGCTTTGCTCTGAGCTGCTCTGCTGTGGGTTAAACTTCGCTTAGGTTGTGGGACACATATAAATAGGGAAGATAAATATGGAATGGCAAAAATGAAGAAAATGAACGGGCTCTGGACTCTCAGTAAGCTGGAGTAATCTGAGATGGTTTGCAGAGAACTCACTTGCTGATCATGGATGGATGAGGAAGAGCTGAAGAATCAGGACCTTGAGGGCTGTCTTCCTATTTTCTTATTTGGAAACAAAGTCACCACCTTCAGACAAAAAGGGCGTTTGGTTGTCATGGAGAATGAGGATGCCCCTGGCTCTAAAGGGCACATCTTCCTGTACCCCCTTTGTGTCTATCTGTAGACCTTTCCTTCCTCTTTTTTTTGGCGGTACTGGGGATTGAACCCAGGGGCATTCTAACTCTGAGCTCCACCCCCAGCCCTATTTTTTTTATATTTTATTTTGAAACAGGGTCTCACTAAGTTGCGGAGGGCCTCACTAAGTAAGTGAGGCTGGCCGCAAACCCGGATCCTCCAGTCTCAGCCTCCCAAGTACTGGGATTACAAGCGTGCACCACCACGCCCACCTCTTATCTTCTTTTAAAAGACAATATGTAGAAGAGGAAAGAGAACTTACAAATCTGAGAGAAAAAATTTGAAGCATCATAAATGAAGGGTGGACAAAGCATGGATAAATGTTACCAATCAAAGAAATGAGAGAAGCTGGGTGTGCTGGTGCACGCCTGTAATCCCAGTACTTGGAAGGCTGAGACAAGAGGATCGCAGGTTCAAGGCCAGCCTCAGCAACTTAGCGAGACCCTGTTTCAAAATAAAAACTAACATAGGCCCCTGTGATCCCTGGGTTCAATCCCTAATACCAAAAAAAAAAAAAAAAAAAAAAAAAAAAAAAAAAAAAAAAAAAAAAAAAAAAAAAAGAGAGAGAGAGAGAGGCTGAAGATGGGCAAAAAAACAAAAACAAAAACAAAAACAAAAAACAGCAAAAGGACTGAGAATCCAGGCAAGAATTTCGCTGAACTATCTTCATGGGCAAAACCTAAATTTGTATTTAATGTAGATGTTAACAATGCAAGCAAGGGGTTGGTAATGGGCTTTTCTTTAAACTGGAAACGGGTAGGGATGAACGAGCATGGGTGAGGTCAGGCAGAACTGTCGACAGAGCCCAAAGAGAACGTTGCTTGTCTCAGGTGCCGGGTATTAGCTCCCAGCCTTGGCCTGTTCTCCATCCCCATCCTTGCTACCTGATGGCTTCTTTCTGGTGGAATTGTGGAGACACTGGTTCAAAACAGTCACCGGAGGAAGGATTGAGATCTACATCATCTTCAAGGACCATAGGATCAGCTTCTCATTGCCGGGACTAAAATGAGGACTTCAGGAAAAACAAGGGTGAATATTGACGTCCATGTTCATCTGCAAACAGGAGACATTTAAACACTGGGTCAGTCACCACCTTGGGGGAGAGTCACGCTAAAGTGGCCCGGTAATACAGCCGCTTTGTCTCTAAACCCAAACACATGGTCAACACAAGGTAATGCTGTTGTTGTTGCTATTTTGTTTTGGGCGCTGGGTACTGAATCCATGTGTTCATGATGCTAAGCAGGTGCTCTACCACTGAGCTCTGATCCAGCCCCAATGAACATGTTTTGAGATGTGAAGCTTCATTAAAAAAAATCATCAAAATATCTCTACTGTAAGAATTGCCCCTATAGGAAACAATGGAACTGACTAAAAAAATTCCAGCAGGAATTTTAATAAATGTTCAGAAAGCCAGAGAGAAGGGGGAATAGGGTGGGATGTGTAGGGAAATACATCCAGAGCTGTGTGCTACCCCCAGTGGGATGTATACTTGCAAAGCGCCAATAAAATAATTTTTTAAAAAAGAAAGCCAGATATTGGAATAAAAATGCAAACTATACTGGGCCTGCTGAATTCTGTGTAGGAGACCAGATGTCATTATATTAGCAAAAGGAGAAGACGTTGAGTAGGGAATACTGGATATATAGAAGGAATATTCCAAGAGAAGTTGGAATGGGACTTAGCAACAATAAATAATACATTGATAAGAAAGGGGGAGAATGGGCAAAGGAATTTATTCAAACTAACACAGACTGGAGCTTTTAAAAGCAACTTTATATTTCTGCTTTATTTCATCCCCAAAACACTAACTTTCCTCTGAAGCCAATTTATGACAGTAAACATCTTGCTGGAAACTTATCCACAGCACATTTGTGCCTTATTGTCGTGTGTTTTCTATGTTAGGAAATACAATGAAATGGGAGAATCAACTGCTCTAGTGTTTTTCAATTAACCTCCACTGTAAGGTTGATGGATTTTCAAATTCATCCACTTTACACCCTTTATTCATGGCGTAAGTATGTACCGGAAGCCCTCTGTGTACTTGGTATATGGTATGTTTCAGCTAGTGCCTTTATCTTCTACTAACTACTACAGGATTCTGTCATTTTATCCAGCTAATCTTTCAGTCATTCATAGTTATTACCTTCAAATGGATTTTGAGCATCTCAACAAAGTCACCTCTAGTCTTAAATTCAGTCCTTGCGAATGAATAATAATTAGGAAGAAAATTGAACAATTTGGTTATTTTGGGGTTTTTTTTTTGTGTGTGTGTGGTACCGGGGATTGAACCCAGGGGCATTCTACCTCCAAGCTACATCCCTGGCCCTATTTT
>PVJS01019859.1:9946-33357 GCA_004027185.1 Glis glis
AAAAAAAAAAAAAAAAAAAAAAAAAACTCAAGCCAGGCGTGGTGGCACATGCTTGTAATCCCAGTACTTGGGAGGCTGACACAGGAGGATCACAGGTTCACGCCCAGCCTCAGCTACTTAGTGAGGTCCTCCACAACTTAGTGAGACCCTGTTTCAAAATAAAGTATAAAAAATAGGGTTGGGGATGTAACCCTGAGGAAGAATGCCCCTGGGTTCCATCCTCAGTACCAAATAAATAAATTAATTAATTAATAAACTCAGATTTAATTTATGCTTTACCGTACGATGCACACATTTCTATTTTCCTTTAAAAGTTAGTTGAAGAGCTGAGTATGCCAATCCCAACCCGCACCCCCACCCACACCCCTCCCAGAGCCCTGCACAGCCATGCAGAGTCCTAGGCCCAGCTGGCCAGTCATGTGACTCAGGGCTGCAGCGTGGGGGTCTGGGCAGGTTGTAAGACTCTGGTGGGCCATCCAGATCCACCCGGCATCTGGAAGGAGTGGACCTCTGGGTTGTGGCTGTTGGTTTCTGACCCCGGCCCTCTGGACCGGGTTGCACAGGGTCCACCTATGTGGAGGCTGCCTCGCAGGAAGAGAGTCACCCCGGCACCTGGGTGCACCAGCAGCCCCCCACCCACAGTCCGTGGAGCTTATTTTAAATAAAAAACATTTTCCTATAATAAAATTTATAAAGGGAAATTTACAGTAATAAAAACATGTAGCTTAGAAGATTGATTCCTAATAAAGATTTTATGCTTCGGGCTTCATAACAGCATTTTCAGTATCTACATTTGAGTCAGAAAATAAGTCATTTCAAAAGATGGGAGAGTGAAACCAACTTGACTGAGATGTACCATCTTCTCGACGTGGCTTTGAATGCGAGTTGCTAGTATTTTATTAAGACATTTTTGCATCTATGCTCGAGGATATTGATCTGTAATTCTCTTTCCTTGAGGATTCCTTATTTGGTCTTGGTATCAAGGTGATACTGGCTTCGTAGAATGAGTTTGGGAGTATCCCATCTCTATTTCATAGCATCGAATTAAAAAGCCTCTCAGCAGCAAAAGAAACAAGGATCTGAAGAGAGAGCCTGCAGAAGGGAGAAAATTATTGCCAGCAAGTCCTCTCCTAGAGGACTCACCTAGAATATGTAAAGAACTCCAAAAACAGTACTAAAACAACAACCCAATCACAAAACGAGTGACTGAACTGAATAGACACTTCTCAAAAGAAGAAATACAAATGGCCAAGAAATACATAAAAAAAGTTCTACATCATTAGTAATCAGGGAGATACAAATCAAAACAACACTGAGATTCCATCTAACTCCAGTTAGAATGGTGGTCATCAAGAACACAAACAATAATAAATGCTGGCCAGGACGTGGGGAAACAGGAACTCGTATACACTGTTGGTGGGAAGGTAAATTATTATAACCACTATGGAGATCAGTATGGAGGTTCCAAAGAAGAAGAGGAATGGAACCACCATAGGACCCAGCTATACCACACCTGACGTCTTTCCAAAAGTGTTTCAGTCAGCACTTTCACTGCTGTAACCCAAAGACAACTGACCACCACAACTCAGAGGAAGGAAGAGCGCTTTGCTCACAGTTCCGGAGATTTCAGGAGTTCAGCCCATGTTAGGGCAGAGCTCAGGGCATGGGGCTGGGAGTAAAGAGAGAGAGAGAGAGAGAGAGAGGGAGGCCTGAAGCAAGAGAGAGCAAGCAAGGAGACTCCAGGACACAAGCACCGTCCCCAAGGCCACAACCCCAGTGAGCCACCTCTTCCAGGCACACCCCACAGGCTAGGTTACCACCCCAAATGGATTTATCCACTGATGAGATTATAACCCATATGATTTAATTATATCAACTCTGAACATTAATACAGAAGCTCTTTCAGGGGACATTCTATATCTAAACCCTAACAAAAAGAATTAAAGTCAGAATATTATAGTTATACAAGCATATCCATGTTTAAAGCAGCATAATTCACAACAGACAAATTATGGAACCAACCTAGGTATCTGTCAAGAGATGAAAACATAAAAATTGTGGTATATATACACCATGGAATTGTACGCAGCCATAGAGAACAACAAAATTATGTCATTTGCAGGAAAATGGATGGAGCTAGAGAATATTATGCTTAGTGAGGGAAACCAGTCTCAGAAAGTCAAGGGTAGTATGTTTTCTCTCATATGTGGAAGCTACAGAGAAAAGAGGAACCATAAAGGACTTCAGATAAATGAGGAGAGAGACCAGTAGAATAATGGAAGGGGGTTGGGGAGGGAGGTGGGAAGTGGAGAAAGGAGAATGTAGGAAACAGTTCACATAATGTTACATCCACATGTGACGGTATCACTACTTATCTCACTAACATGTACTGCGAGGCAGCAGGGTGGGATGTGGAGGGAAACACCAAGTGATGTGTGCGTGCATGTTTGTTATTGCGTTGAACCTCATTATGATATATAATTACAATACACTAATTAAAGTATAAAAATTTAAAACATAAAAGGTAGGCAGAGTTGGTGTTATTTCCTCACTATGTGGAAGGAGGAAATTGAAACTCAGAGTGAGTTTCAGAGCTTGCTTGAAACCAGAATCTAGTAAGGGGAAAATTGCGGAACCAGGCTGATTTTCAATAAAATTTTTTTTCCTATAATAAAATGTATAAAGGTCAGTGAAGTTGAGGCCAATCCTTCAAACTACTCAAAATCATAGTTTGGGGCCAAAATGGGTCTAGAACTAAGGCCTCAAAACATCCAGTTGGCCCTATCTGTACTGCAGCACACTCAAGCTTAGAGTGGTTTCTACATTTTTAAGTTGTTACAAAAAACATAGAGGAGGAGAAGAAAGAAGGGGAAAGTGGAGAGGGGAGAGGAGACTCTACAGAGAACACATATGAACTACAAAGGTTAAAACATTGACTATCAGGCCTTTTCCAAATAAATTTTCTGACCCTTGCTTTAAAGTAAGGCAGAGATACCGAGATCTAAGAACAAAATGAATACCACTCACATACTCCTCATATGTCAGATAGTAAAATGCAAATATAAACTTAGGTGCAAATTCTTTATAAAGGGGAAATGAAATACATCACCTATTTCTCTTCAAAATACTGAAATGTTTTAACATAAACTAACTTAAGGTTGTCAACAGCTGTATTCTCAGGAATTAGTCTCTGGTTGTAGAAATGGCATTTTACTATTTGTCTATAAATGTGCAAGACATAAGAAACGGAATATGGAATTCTAGTATGAATACCCAAAATAAGAATTTATGTAATTTTCTCCTAATAGAACAGATCGCCATCTAGTCTGTGCCTACTAGAAACATTAGATGGATTCGAAATTAATGACCCCAGATTACTTCCTACTGCAGTGCCAAAGGTACCACAGATGAACCTCCATGAATCTGCCGTCCATTGCATACACCACAGAGGTTAGAGATTTTTTGAGGAAAAGTCACTTTAGTTCCAAAATGGACCTACAAAGTAGCTAAATATGTGGTTACACCCCCCACATCCTTTATTATCTTTTCCTTTCCTTTGGAACTCCATGCTCCAAATGCTTTCTATCCTTTTTGATAAAATTCCTCTGGAAAGAACACTAGATCATGTTAATGAGTTTAACAAGATGTCCAATGTTATAAGCACTAATCTGCATAGCAGTGTTGAGAGGGCAACATTTATCGTGTGTCTGTGCATGTATAGAAAATCGTGTCACGTCTTAGTCCTGATTTGGAGATATTACATACAGCCCCACCTAACGTGTATGTGAATCGATTGAAGAATCATAGAAAACCGCAGTTACTCAGGTAAGGAAGAAACCCATGTGTTCCCATCCTGCTCCTCTTTGCAGATTGCTCAGCATCTGAAGGCAAGACCACCTACGGTTCTTGTCCACCGTGTACACCAGCATGAAGGAAGTTCTCTAACGCCATGCCAAAGGATACAGGTGATGTAGAAAACATACGCGTTATGCCGAGGAAAGAAAAATGGCGTGTGTGTATACATTTGTAAAATGGTGCCCCTGTGTATTAGTTCTACTTCATAAGCTCAAAGAGAGGTCAAGCACCTTTCACTCATCTTTTAGTGTAAATGAGCTTCAAAATCTGGAGTGGACCATGAGGGGCTGTGGGAAGCCTGTCTGCAAGTATTAATGGGAGCACATGAAATACAATTCTGATAATAGAATACTACTATTCTGTAGGCTTGCAGCAGCACTGTCTTTCTAGTAGCGCACGTGTGTGTGTGTGTGTGTATGTGTTACTATGGGTTGAACCAAGAGATATTCTACCACTGAGCTACACCCTCAGCCCTTTTTATTTTGAAACAGGGTCTAAGTTGCTGAGGGCCTCGTTAAGTGCTGAAGCTGGCCTCAAACCTGCAATTCTCCTGTCTCAGCCTCCCAAGTACTGGGATTACAGGTGTGTGCCACCACACCCAGCTATTTCTAGTATCCTTTATTGTAAATATAATATGTCAGCCACACTCTGGGCTTAAAAGGGGTATGTAAGCTATCATCTTTATACTATTCTATAGGAAAATGTGAACTTGGATAATTTATACACAGCCCAATACTGAAAACACAGTTCCTTTCTCATGCAAACTACATAAAACAACAGAATTTGGTACATATATTTAGAAATGGAACACAGGAATTTTGAAGAGACCAAACCCAGGAATAAGAATGATTAAGTTCTATAGGAAACAATATGGTTTTTCAAGAAAACAGAGGTCTTATACAATACAGAGATTTTATAACTTATAAGAATAAGCAAAATTCTAATACCAATATCAATTAAATGCTAATACCAATAAAAGGTATTGTTCAAATGTGAATGGACATGTTAAGTACTTAAATAAAAATCTGTTATGGCTACTAGTAGAAATGGTTGGAATCTGGGGATCTGTGATGGACTTATGGAGAAGGTACATGAAGAGTAATTATTTAAAAAATTAACATCAGGGTTTTAATGCTTATTTTAAAAGTTCTGTATTTGCTCTTATAATATTAATGAAGATTCAAGTAGTTCTAGAGATGATTAAACAAGATTGATGACATAAAAGTAACACGGTGTACTTTTCCCCCCAACTATAAAATATTATAAATTAGGAGAAAGAATGTTTTAGATATAATGCCAAGATACCCATTCCAGAACACGGCCAATGAAGGCTAAGAGCTGACAGTAAGGCACTACAGGGAGGCAGCCCTTTGAACTTGCGTTTTTATTCTGTAACACGGTCTCTCTAAGTTGTCCAGGCCAGCCTTGAACTTGAGTTCCCGCTGCCTCAGCTTCCTGAGGAGTTGGAATGACCAGCATACCCCGAAGCTGATCTTGATTACTCCCCTGGGATTGAAACCCCCGGGAAGGGCAAAGTAAGGCACAGAACGCCAGAGAGGGAGACCTACATGTTGCCCCCATTAGAGGAGCAGAAAAGTGTAGAAACTGAAAGTTTTCCTTCTTCCCTAAAGAATTCAGGCCTCTAAATATCTAATACGGAAGCTGAAGGAATTCACTCTAGACACTAGGACATTAGCTTTTAAAGAATTGCTGAGAAGTTCAGTGTGGGGTAGGAATGGCTCTCTACTTCTTAAAAAAAAAAAAACTCTTTTCTGTTGTTAAAAAACTAAACTAAATCATAGCACAATAGTATGATCACCAGCACTAATTTCAAGGTTTATGAAGAAATATTTCACCTAAGTTTTAATAAACTAGGTTTCTATGAAGCTAATATGAGGCCCCGCCCAAAAAAAACTTTCAAAGCTTTTGGGTACATTTAAAGGTAAATCAAGTTACCACATGAAATATTAATGCTCTCATTTTACATTGGTGGGCATGTTTTATTTCAACAAGCATCAACATGCTACCATTACAGCGGATCATTCCTGCTGGGGGAAATGAAAGAGATTTAGGAAAAGTTTGAAGTGGGCGTTCCTCCCGCCCCCCTCCCGCAGGGCAAGGGTGGTGAAGGCAGGGAGGACGCAAGGCCGCACTTGCGTTGCCATACTTCTGCTCGTGTGCAGAGCGGCCTTTGGACCTCAGCTGCTGAGAACAGAATTATCCTAATCCTCAATCTACAGCACACTATCACATGGCCACCATGCGGCCTTACTTAATATTCCCTTTCAGCCCCAATATCTGCTACTGGTTCCTTCCTGTCACCCCACTAGAGATAGGACCGTATATATAAATTTGTCCCTGAATAATATAGACTACTGTTTTATTCCCATGTTTGATTTACATAAATATTATGCTGCATATCTTGTTTTCAGGCCTTTTTAATAACACCCTCGTGTCTTTAAGGACTCCATGCTGCTGTAGTCCCACAGAGAAGGGAAGCACACCGGAGCTGTGTTGTTCCCGCCAGCAATGCCTTCACCTGTCACTAGCTGCTCTCAGACTCACTTGCTTTTGTTAAACACGAACAATTTCACAGACCACCACCATCAGACAAGGCCATTCTGTGCCCATAATGGATCAAGACACAAAATGTAAACAAACAGTGTCAAAGTCACAAATAAACAAATATTCCCTGTTCAAGCTAGCAGGAGTGACTGCTGCTTCTTATCAACTACACCTTTAGCTTCATTCTAGGCCCCCGTAGATAGGATTTAATTAAAACAATCAGAGAATTCCCCCAGCTCCCTGAAGTATCCAGTCCAGAACAAAGCCCCACTTTCCTTGAACCCCCCAAATCACCTTACACAAACTCAGCTCCTAACTCCTCCTGACTCCTTTTTACTGAAATACCGCACAGTTGCCCATGATGTGCGTTGCCCCAGTGTAACCCACTCGCAGGTGTGTGCTCGCAGGAGTCTGGCTGAAGGGCACTGCCGGCGCATTTATGACCGATACAGAGTGTTGACACGGTGAACCTGTCACATTTTACTTGACTGTTCTATGATGACACTTAAGTTGTCTTCAACTCTACATCATAGAAATAATTCTGCAAATAACATCGCACACATCACAGAGCTGAGCTGTGTTTCACCACATTATGGAGCTAAGCTGTGTTGCTCTGGAATACATTCAGAGAAACGGACCGTGGGTGTCGGGTTGTACACAAAATTGGTTTTGCAAAGGTCTGTGAGACTGCCCGCCCCCAGAACCAGCTGCGTCAGACCACAGGCGGTGCACAAATGTCTCCTTATTCCAAATGCTCCCCTATGCTTTGATTTACCAACTGACTTCTCCAAACTTTCCTCCCAAATAGATGGGTATGAAGTGGCTTGCTACTGCTGTTTTCATTAGCATTTCTAGAACTGTTCATAAGTTGGACATCTCTCTCGAACACTTGGAAGTCTATGAATTGTCTAGTAATAACCTTTGCTTTTATTTACTCTGGTTTCCGCTTCTTATTCTTCTTTTCTACATATTTATCTATTTTTAGCGTTTGATGTTGCAGATATCATCTTCCAATCTGTCACCATGTTGTTAATTTTGCTTATCCTATAATTCGGTAAACAGAAATCCTTAGTTTTGACATTGTAGAGCTAGCAATTCGCCCCTGTTAATTTGTGCTTTGGGAGTAGCATTTAAGAAGTTCTTTCTCATACCAAGACCAGAAAGATATTCTCTTGCATTTTCTTTTATTAGCTCTATGGTTTTATCTGTCACATTAAGTCTTTGTTCTCTCTGGAGTTCACATAGTACATGATGTGTGGTAATTAAATTTTTTTTTTAATTTTGTAAATCAATCTTTTCAAGAACCTACTAAGTAATACTCCTGTTCTGCCCCACCATGGGTCTGCTTCTGACCTGTCTTCTGTTCCAGTAGTCTGATCTTTCATTTCTATGCCAGTTCCATACTGCTTTTAGTAATATGGATTAAAATCTGTTTGAAAAATCATTCTTTTTTCTGATAAATTACAAAATACATTATTTGTAAAACTTTTTTGTTCAACAGAATCAGTTTAATGAGTTCCTCAAAGAAACCCTATAATTTTAATTAGAATTGCACTTGGTGAAAACTGACATCTGTATGTTATGTGCCCACCAAAAACAGTAACAGCTCTTCATTTGTCCAAGTCTTCATTTAGGTCCTTTAGTAAAATTTGAAAATTTGTTACAGAAAGTTATTGTAATTTTTGTTAGATTAATGTCCAAATGCATGTTGTTTTTGTAACTATTGTACATTTTAAATGTAGTTATTTCTAAATGGGGAAAAAAACTATTTTTTAAGTACACAGCTTACTTTACCGGCTCTAATAGTTGCCTATGTGGATAGCATATAATATCCAAATAAGAACTGTTGTATTTTTTCTTCCCCCCCCTCCACCATCTCTATCGTTATTTTGTTTTGTTTTATTCTTATTGGATTAGTCAGATCTATATCAAAGATATCAATGTCAGTTATCTAAAACTTGATTAAAGTTTTTAGTATTGATGTTTGTTGTAGGTTTTTATGTATCTTTATCAAGTTGGAAAGTTTCCTTCTATCCTAGTTTCTAGACTTTTCATCATAAACTGAAATTAAATTTATCAAATGCTTTTTAAGCATTCTTTTATATAATTATATGAATTTCTATTATGTATTTTAACATTAATAAGTAAACATTGACTTTATGTTAAACCATCCTTGCCTTCCAGAAACAAATATATTTAAAAAATTTACTGCTAGTTTTAGTTAGGTAATTTTCATTTAGAAGTCTAATATTCATGATCATTAAGTAAGACGAACCTACCATTTTTCCTTTCTTGAACTATTCTTTTGATATTAAGGTTGTATAAGCCTTACAAATTCTACCACTATCCCACCCCCATGCCTCCTTGTTTTTCTTTTGAACATCCATATGAGACAGAAACTACCTTCCCTGAAGGTTCAGTGGAAATATCCTATAAAATCTATTGGGCTTCTGGAGGTGTATCTGTTTATGCAGTGTTTGTGTGTACTGAGGGAGGGGGGTTGATTACTACACTTCTATTTCTTTGACAAATATTAATCTGTCTTCTTTTTTACATACTTACTTTTCTTCCACTTTCATCTAGTAGTTTCATACAAGGAAATCAATCACAAAGAAGGTTTTGGCAACCAAAGTTCTTATTACAAATGAGATTCTTCAAAACCTGTACCCAGATTTCATACTGAGGCCCCAATTTTGAGCTCAGAATATCTTTTAAAAGTGAGCTGTCTAGTATACATTTACCACATTGTAAACCTGTACAATTATTATGTGTCAATTTTTAAAAATGAGCTATCTAACACAAAGTTCTGTCTTTAGTTTCTAGAATAATCTATCTGTTCTTACATAGATATTACCTTCAGTAATGTAGACCAACAAGGCAACATCTGACTGGGAAAATCTGGGCATTTGTATTTCAAAAATAGAAAGCAGTGCTTTTTAAAAGCAAAAGACTTAAGTAACAGTGAACTGAGCCAAAGAACCTTTTCTGAAGGCCCCATAAAGTGGATAAGAAATGTTTTGCCCTTGAACGTAAATCTATTTCATTTTGATGCTCTAGGTCAGTACTCTTCTTTGACTGTAGATTATATGAAGATGGAGAAACTGGATTAGGTACAGGTTAAAGAGGCAATCTTCCACTAAAGATGTAAAAAGTTGTTAGGGATACAGTTTCATGGCTAAGTTTAGGACTTCTGGATAAATAAGACTAATGAAAACCTTCAGAGCTAAACAGCTAATTTATCAAGCAAAGACTGACATTAAATTGACATAATGAAACTCTCATGGTCTAAAGTACTACATTATTTCATATCTCTGTATGTGCTGCTCCAAAAGATCGTAACAGGATTTTTATAAACTGTTAGGATGAATGCTGGCGTGCATCTTACTTTATCACTGTACCCAGGCCAAAAAGCACTAATTAGAGCACTTCTGCTACACAATGTTTATGTACTAATTACACTACTTCCTAAACCAAATATTCCAAGTACAAAGAACTCATGGCAAAAAGCCACTGGTTGAAGCAAGTACAATGCTTAACAAAGGATCAAACTAGCAAACAAACACAACATACTCTGAGAAAGAAAGAAAAGTTGAGAAACAATATATAGAGTGTGTGAAGAAGATAACTGGCTTTTCCTAAAGATGTAGCAAGCATTATTATATTAAAATGCATAAGTACTTAATTTTTATGTTTTGTGGTAGTGGGATTGAACCTAAGGGCATTCAACCTCTAAGCTACAAGCCCGGCACTTTTATATTTTTTTTACTGTGAAAGTGGATCTCACTAAATTGCCAAGGCTGGCCTCAAACCTGCAATCCTCCTGTCTCAGCCTCCCACCAAGTACTGGAATTACAGGCGTGGGCCACCATACCTGGCTGAGCCTTTTTTTTTGTTTTTTTTTTTTTTTGGTCATGGTACAGGGATTGAACCCAGGGGCAGTCTACATCTGAGCTACACCTTTGGCCCTATTTTAGTGTTTATTTTGAAATAGGGTCTCGCTAAGTTGCTGAGGGTCTCACTAAGTAGCTGAGGCTGGCCTCAAACCTGCAATCCTCCTGTCTCAACTTCCTGAGTACTGGGATTAGAGGTGTGCACTACCACTTACAGCTATAAACCAACCTTTTTTCTTTTCTTTTCTTTTTTTTTTTTTTTTTTTGGTAGTACAAAGGATTCTACCTCTGAGTTACATGCCCAGCTTTTTTACTTTTTGTTTGGAAACAGGGTCTCGCTAGATTGCAGAAAGTCTTGCTATGTCACTGAGGCTGTCTTTGAACCTGCAATCCTCTTCTCTCAGCCTCCCAAGTACTGGGATTACTGCCATGAACCACCACACCTTGTTTAAACCATTCTTTTTTTTTTTTTTTTTTTGGTGGTGGTAATAGGGATTGAACCCAGGGGCATTCTACCCCCAAGCTACACCACCAGCCCTATTTTTTATTCTTGATTTTTAAAACAGGGTCTCACTAAGTTGCGGAGGGCCTCACTAAGTAGCTGAGGCTGGTGGCGAACCCACGATCCTCCTGTCTCAGCCTCCCAAGTACTGGGATTAAAAGCGTGCACCTCCACGCCCGATGTTTAAACCATCCTTTTAAAGAATGAAAACCTGAGACTAATGGGAGAGCAAATGCATATATGTAAAAAACAATAACAACAAAAAAACTATGTATGTACTTATATATTCTACCTAAATGTATATGTTTATATTAAACAATTGTTTTTAAAAAGTGAGAACACATTTAAGAAACTGAATTTTGAAAAAAAGAAGAAATACCATAAACTAAATTATTTTTGTTTTATGCCACATTTTCTTGGTCAAGACTTTGGGAAAAGAAGGTCCCCTGTTTCAAGCAAACAAATGTGATCGATGCAAGGCCATCACTCAGGAGAGTCCGGTTCTCTCATAGCCCCCGTCTTGGTTCCTTCCTTTCCTCTTTCTTTCCTGTCCTTGTTTGTGGTGCTAGAGATTGAAGCCAGGCCTCCCACCTGCTAGGGAAGCACTCTTCCACCGAGCCACACCCCCGGCCCTCTGCTCGTCATTTTTGAGATGTGTTCCGTAATTCAGTGAATCACTTTCCTTTTAGCTGACATAACCCCAAAGTTAATGCTTCTTCTCTCTATCTTCTTGGTATTACCATAAAAATTTGGATACTATCATATCAAAAAGAGATACAGGTTCACATTATCGGTTAGATACTGGTGGGCTCTGATGGCGGGAGACAAATGAACCCACTTAACAGTCTCCGTGTTTTCTATCCAAACACACACATCTCACAATCATCTTAAAGCATACTTAACCTCCTTCTATGCAGGCAGGGCTGAGTGGGTTATGCAAAATTAAAGGAGGACACACTGATTAATCTATGCTGTTACAAACTTACAAATATCAAATCTCAGCTGGGCGTGGTGGCACATGCTTGTAATCCTACTACTTGGGAGGCTGAGACAGGAGGATCTGGGTTCGTGGCCAGCCTCAGCTACTTAGTGAGGTCCTCCGCAACTTAGTGAGACCTTGTTTCAAAATGAAGAATAAAAAATACAGCTGGGGGTGTAGCTCAGAGGTAGAATGTCCCTGGGTTCAATCCCCAGTACTGCAAAAAAAAAAAAAAAAAAGACAAAACAAAGCAAATATCAAATCTCCTTGCAACCTCTTTGATTCAAAATCGAGCTTCCTGGATTCTGGAGTAACAGACTCTTGAGTGAAGGGCGAGTGCTCTTAGAGAGCCAGGAGACTTACTAGTTCAAAAGCACATCAAAATTCAGACTAGGAAAAGGAGGTAATTAGCGCCTGCAGCTTTGTTTAGGGTTGTGAGTGCCAAGGACTGCAGTCAAAGAGTACAGCAGTCAGTCTTTGCACATCATAATTAGATGATGCGAAGGACAGAGCTCTATATTGTAACTACTAAAAATATGACCGTCATCAGAACTGCCAAAATGAACCCAGTAGCTTTCCCCACCAAACTGCTTTCTCCAACTCTTGCTTCCTGAGCCCTGTGACCACCATGCTTTTCTAAACATTCCCTGCGGTCAATTATTTGGGGTGACTTTTTCAACTTGTACCTGCCCACGTTTCCGACCTTCAACGATGCTCAGGACTTATGACAGAAGCAGTACGGAGCTTGATATGAGTGCTACGCGAGATTTGAAATGGTGAACATGGAGGCGTGTTTGTCCTGCACTGCACCACAGATTTCTTAAACAGAAAAATCCTTGGGATAAACATAGTCCAAACTTAGTTTTCAACTTTTACCTTGATCCGTGCTCTTTGGCTATTCTTTTATCAATCTATCTGCGTTGGCTTCAGTGGCTTATACAAACCCTTTCTACTCCCCTCAAAGAGTCAATGAAGTGTCCTAACATTCAAACTTGGTAGAGCATCGTGTGTTAACTCTTTATTGGTTTTGGTATTGGGGATTGAACCCAGGGACATTCTGCCACTGAGCTACACTTCAGCCCTTTTTTATATTTTAATTTGAAACAGGGTCTTGCTAAGTTACTGAGGGTCTAACCAAATTGCCGAGGCTGGCCTTGAACCTGTGATTTTCCAAACTCAGCCTCCCAAGTACTGGGATTACAGGCTTGTGCCACCACATCAAGTTCTTCCTCTATCTTAAATGACTTCTGTCCTAATATATCTGAAACAGTCCATGTATAACTGTGTTCCATTTGTAGGATTTAATTAATAATTCTCTGTGATCATTACCTTTTCATAAAGAAGCTTTACAAAAAGGGGAATGAGGAGTACGCTGTCTAGCAGAAATAGGATGCTCTTGCTTTGCAAAGACAAAAACCTTGTACAAAAATACATGCACTTATGTTCCTTATTGTACTTGTCAGAATGTTAGAAATTCCACTTTAAGAGATTATATTAAGTCCCAAAGACCTTCAGGGCCATAGAACTGTTTTCTTAAAATACCAATATTCTGGGAGAAGTAATGCTCTAAGCATCTCAGTGAGGAACATTTGGAGTATAGGGTAAGGGCCCAGTCATAGACCAGGACAGAAGGAGGACAGGGTTCTGGACTGATTTCACCATTCCACCTCGAGCTAGCCTTGGATGGCATTAGCCTGCTTCATCCATGATCTGACCCAAATTTGCTTAAGTTGCTACCACCCACCACTGGAGGCCCGGCCTGGTATTTCACTGCTATAATTTCAACTGATCAGAACAAGTTTGGATACATATAAAAAAAAAAAAACAATTTGGTGTGTGTAAGGTAGGTTATTTTTACTTCTGAAGCAATAGTTCTCATACTAAAGTCTGCTGGAATAGTCTCAAGATATGTTTAAAATTTATTTCCATTTTTTATGATAACTTCAAAAAAATAAAAATGTTAAATCAACTGAACAAACATCTTACAATATAATACTGCTAGTTTTAGCATCTAAATTTGTATTTGTGCTTCTGATTGTGTTGGCATCAAGTTACCATGGAAAGCAATAGCATTTAATTAATGTAGCTCCTTCAACTGGAATTTTTATATTCCAGAAGTCTGATTTATTTTCTTTATGTGTTATGAATTGCTTAAGTTAAAAAAAACAGCTCTAGAGTTAAACTTATGAAGAACAGAAAAAAAAAACCTGCCAATATGTTATCTACTTCTTTACCATTCCTAATCAATTTGTTTGGCTTATATTGCTAGTTGTATCACTAAAATACTGTTCCGGTCAGCATTCTTGAAGCTATAATCTAAAAGATTGACCATGTAACTTAAAGGAAAGAAGATTGATTTTCTTATGGTTTTGGGTTCAGTCCATGTGAGGCGGGGACTGTGGATCTCAGGGCATGGCGGCAGGAAGTGGAGAGAGGGAGAGCACATGGGCTGTGCTCCTCACATCATGGAGGCTGGAAGCAGGAGAGCGAGCAGGGGGAGGAGGAACCATATACAATCCCCAAGGCCGCACCCCCAGGGACCACCTCCTCCAGCCACACCCTGCCAGCCTAGGCCACCAATACACTGTAATGGAATTACAACCCTCATGACTCAACTACATTAGCTCCAAACTTTAATAAATGAGCTCTTTAGGGGAATTTTATATCTAACTATAACATATATCATATAAAAATAATGAGTTCCTATTGTGCTATATTCAATTACTACTCTAAGCATTTGCCATATAGTAACATATTTCATCCTCACAAGTTTACGGACAGGTCTGTTTCCTCATAATGAAATCACAGTGAAAGTGATGGCAGAGCCAAGACTCTGACCCCAGGAGCCTGACGCTAAAGTACGTGCTTGTACTACATAGATACTCTTTATAAAAAACACAAAGAGCCAGAGAGCTGGCGTCTATACATTAGGATTTAAACTTCATTTTAGTTGAGCTAGAGCAAATGGCAGGGCGAGGCAAGGCCATCAGCCAGCCAGGCTGAGAAGAAAATTAACCTCCACAGCATTCCATACACCACTTGCAGCTGATGGACTTATGGAACATTAAGAGTTCAAGGAAGCAAGCCGGGCGTGGTGGCGCACGCTTGTAATCCCAGTACTTGGGAGGCTGAGACCAGAGGATCCGGGTTCGCCGCCAGCCTCAGCTACTTAGTGAGGCCCTCCGCAACTTTGTGAGACCCTGTTTCAAATTAAAGAATAAAAAAATAGGGTTGGGGGTGTAGCTCGAAGGTAGAATGCCCCTGGGTTCAATCCCCAGTACCGCAAAAAAAAAAAAAAAAAAAAAGAGTTCAAGGAAGCAAAAACCAGTGTCTTTTCTCTCATACTAGATGAGAAAACTCTGGTATTTTTCATGAGTATTCCTTGACAGTTAAGGGCTACCAACAAAACCACATGATTTTTCAGAGCCAAACAAGCTCCTCAATTGTCCAGTTACTCACATCAAATGTGTAATTTCGTAAGTTGGACGGTATCATTTCTAAGTTTTCCTGCAGCTTTAAATGTGCCTAGTCAGACAGCATGCACTTGTGAAAAATTAGAATTAATGGTTAACTGGATATGACACAAATCTAGAAAAAGGTGCTGAAAGTATCGAAGCCAAAGACATTAGCCATAGGGGAAATCTTATGCTCTGAGGATGGATGAACAGAGATGAACAAATATTTAAGGCAGGAGTTCTACCTTCCACTGCCAAAACTTCACAGCTCACTAACTTTGACTTTCCCCCAGTGTGAACACCTCTCAAATCTAATCTTAGAACCACATTAAAAAAGTAAGATTTCCTTTGGAAAAAAATTAACTTTTTAACTCGGGTAGAATATCTCTATTAAAAAGGGCAAGAGATAATTATATTATTTTCAGAGTTAAAAAATAAATATTAATGAGAAAAGAAAATAACATTCTGGTACGTTTTACACTTAGGTAGCTTATTTTTACAAATTCTACTGACTAGTACGATATAAACACTAATAGAAATTATATATAAGAGATCTTCAGATATCCATACAACTAAAGAGGAGCAAGTTTTTCTAATAAAATAATTTCAATCAATATATTTGTTTTCATAATGGAAATAATGGGCCATTTATTATAAAATAAAATTTAACCATAAAATCGAATAACAAAAATATGTAAGAGTCTAAGGAGGTGGCTTTCTAAATAAGAACACTATGGTAAATTTTCGGAAAGAGTAGCTTAGCTCAATAATAGGGACGGAAGCCTGATTAGAACAGTTCATATAATTAGACGGCGGCACTTTAAAGCAAAGTAAAACTCTACGTACAAGGAGCAGCTGCAGCCCTTTCCCGTGATCACAGTACCCTCCTGAAAGATGTAGAACCTTCTACGTTTTAAATAAGGTCCAGAAGGGAGGACTTATAATAAATGCCCCTGGACATTAGTAACTTAAACTCTTTTACTTTTGTATAAAACAAGAGATTTGAATCTCTGTCTTCTCTTAAGTTTAGTACTTAAGAGAAGTACTTACAAGTTTCCTTTTGAGGGCTGCATATTAGAGAATAGCGTGTTAGGACAATCAGTCCTGGGAGTCTGCATGGTGAATGGGCAGCTCTCCCTTCCCTCCGGGACAGTGGCGCCCAGCCAGGACCTGCAGCCCACCAAAGTCTGTAAAATACGTGCTAAGAGGCCATAAGTAGAGGACAGTGTGTTCATACATGCGGGGAAAGTAAGTGAAATTCACACTGACGTTTTACTACATACCCGGCTCTGCCAGACACAGCACTAATAAACAGGACCTATTTTAATATTTGGGACTTGTGGAATAGACAGGTGTTGTTCCCGTTTAAAGATAAAGAACCTCAGTGCACACTGGTTTAAAAGGTTGCTAGGGATGTACTGCTCATCAGGGACTGAGCGAGGCTTCAAAACCATGCGAATCTGACTCCCAAACCCATGCTCATCCCACTTACCATTGTGCATCTATACAGCATGCTTCTTAAAATCTTTTCAGATAATAACATTAATAGTTGCCTTTTTTTTTCTTGTGGTACTGGGGATTGAACCCAGGGGCATTCTACCTCCAAGCTACACCCCCAGCCCTATTTTTCATTCTTTATTTTGAAACAGGGTCTCACTAAGTTGCGGAGGGCCTCACTAAGTAGCTGAGGCTGGCCGCGAACCCAGATCCTCTGGTCTCAGCCTCCCAAGTACTGGGATTACAAGCGTGCGTCACCATGCCCGGTGATAGATGCCAATTTTAAATATCAAAATGGACTCGGTTCTTTTTCTATGTGCTGTATGTAGTAACTGCACGGTAATCTGTATAATAACTTTACAGAGAGCATTTATATACCTGTTTTATAGATGATAAAGCCATGATCCAGAGAGGCCAAATACCATGGCAACATTAACATCACTAGTCGCTGGCAGAGCTGGCTTTGCACTCAGGGATGCCTGATGTCAACCAAACGTGCTCTCTGCTCTGCCATGATGACGCCGTATAAATAAAATCTGTTGTTATTTGGAATTCACTTTAAGAGAGAGATTTTATAATTTCTACATGAGTATCTAAACTTCCTGAGATATTTCTATATTTTCTGTTTATCTGAGAACTATAAATTCTGAAATGCTCATGCAATAACACATGTAAACAAGTACTAGACTATCAGTGGGTCTACTGGTTCTTCTGTCTTTTCTTTTCTTTTTATAGTGCTGTATCAGCCACTACTCTCATAAATAAAATTCTGAGACAAAAAAATTAAATACACACCATTCTGCAAATACAAGCCTTGCTCTTATGTCTCTGTCCCTTGCCTGGAGTGTCATTTGCACATGGAATGCCTACAACCTCCTTTCCTCCACCACCTGAAAACCATCCTGTCCCTGCCGAGACCTAGTAAAATTATCATCTCTTAAGCACCCCTCTAGAAATAGTCTGTCCTTCCTAGATGTTCTGGAGCCCCCTTTTAGAGTATTTAATGCTTCCTTGTCTTCAAATTAGCTTTGTGTTTTAAGTTTCCTACTAGGTTCTAATATTGAGGCCAAAGAATATAAGCTAACATCATATATAGTAAAACACACACACACACAAATTATAGCTATATATGGAATATTAATCAAAAATATTTCGTGGCCTTTTATTATGACCTGGGCACTGTGCTAACTTTTGGAATATGAATTTAAAGGATATTATCCTTGCTCACAAGAATGTACACTGCAACGAGAGAAGCAAACACATTTTTTTTTTAATTGAGACAAGATAGAAAGGTAACCGCTATATGAAGAGAAGCCCGACTCTGCTGGTGTGTCATAAGACCTAATTCTTCCAAGATGAACAGGAATTTAGCAAGCAGACAGTTCGGAAGGCAGTTTCTTCTTGGTGGTGGTATGATGAAGGTGACGAACTGCCAGAGATTGGAGCATCTTGCAGGAAGGAGAAACATCCAGGAAGACACTGCAGAGAGGCTACCCTGGCATACCACCAAAGCAAGCCTGCTGCGTGGCAGGGACAGTGTTTACATTAGCAGTACTGGGTGATTAGCAGGTAGGGATGAGCAGATGTGAAGAAGATAATGCAAGAAGCAGGCCACAGTAATTTGTGTTGTCTGTGTTTTCAGGAAGAGGTGTGTTTTTACTTTGCCTGCAGTAAAACTGATGGCTATGGGCAGGTCCGTACTCCACCCAAAATGAATCACTCATTATTTTTTTTTTAAAGGATGTAACCTAATTTAGAATGTTGTGTTTTAGAACTGAGTCTACTGGTTAGGGTGGGGGAAAAAAATCTTCGTGTAAAGTAACTACTACCTACTAGCTTCTTTACTATCCAGTGTAGAACTTGGGTTTTTCTCAAAGAAGTAGCACAACATTGTAAAACAGAAAGAAAAGGGAAAAGGGCTGGCCATCATACCACTATTATTTCTCTAAACAGAGTACTTAGCCAGAGGAAAAAGAAGAGACCAGCTTTTTGGCAGATTATAATTTTTCACACCCTTGTTAGCTTCACCTTCTAAAAACATTGCTTACTTTATTTCATTCCTTTTTGGAAACTCACTGTTGCCTAGAAAAATAAGGTTCAGGTGCTTTAGATTGACATCTAGTCATTTAACTTCCAAATTCTAGAGGTCTTGAGATACCGAAGGTTGCTCTCCCACCTAAAGCATTGGCTCGATTTCTGATCTATCGCCACCCTGTTTCCTATAAGTAGAAGCAGGAGGGCGAGGCTCAAGACAGTGGGCTGTGGTCTGGCCCTAGGCCCTGCAGCCTTTCAGTTTCCTGTCATTGCTACCAGGGGGAGCCTGGTCCAGCTACTCTATGCTCGAAGGACATTACGTACCCTCACTTCCTTGCCTTCAGAGGGCTGTATCCTTCCTAACCATGCACCTTTCATGCTTCGGTGACCAGGAGTGCATTTCTTCATCTTTTAACACCAACAATCAGCGTCTTGCAATCAATGCACATCAGTGTAATTAGCTACACCTTGATTCTTGGCACTCTACAAAGTGATGGTACACCTTACAACCGGTGCATCTTGACTGGATCACTTCTGACTTCCCCCTGACCTGCGTCTAGGTGTCCAAAATACTCCCCCACAGAATCATGCCTGCTTTATCAAAACTCTAATTGAGTGAGAAATAGAATGTTAAGAGTAACATATTCGGTAGTTTCCAAATACATCGGAATAGCAGATTAAAAACTTAGACTTTTACCCCCCAAAATGTAATACAAATTGCGGGTAAATTATTCTCAGAACCAGTTCCTCAGAACCACCTAACAGCTATAATCAAGTAACAAAGACCCATACTTCCACAGGGCATGATTTACCAGGAGTTTGAAAGCAACTTGTCAAGATGATCATTTTTCCTAACAGACGGTAATGGATGGATGCTGGACTGGGCATCGTACAGTGTTTGCTGATCCTCTGTGCCTCGTCTGAGCACAGGAGGGCTGGGCATGATTTCTCGGGTCTCTTTCAACACTTCTTCTTTGTGGTTTTCAGGGTCCATATTTATTTAAGATCCTGGACACCCTTGTAATTTCTAGCAGCTGAATCTGAACTTGTTTGGGGTTGTGGACACCTCCTTTCTCTTGCACGGCAGGCGATGAGACGCTCTGGCACTTGCGCCCTGGTACTCTCCCCGCTCTCGCTGACTTCCTTCCTCTTGACTGCAGCGGGCAGGTTGCAGCAAGCAGTGCTCTCTGTAGGAGAGATTTACTGTGCTTAAATGTTCCTTCTGTATTTTCTTCCGCTGGCATGATGCAACAGTAAGCATGTTTATCTACTGGGTACTCGGTGTGTCTTGACCCACACTTCTTTGGGAAGCCACCATGTAATGGGTATTAACACACCCTGAGCTTGAAGAAGAGATGAAAAATTGAAAAGATATTCAATTTATCCCTACTATTGTTATGCCTATAAGTAAATTAACAGATACTTCAGTAAACCAAGATTTTGATACTGAGAGTTGATATAAAATCGCACTAAGACCCCAACTCTAAATATCCTCTCGCCCACCACAAGCAAATACTTTGAAATTCCTGAGACTAACCTTTCATTGCAAATCCATAGCCATAAACGAATTCTGAGAGGATCCCCACACTTTTAGGTTTCTAAAAGACATAGAGAACAACTTGATCTGAGATTCAGGGTTATTATCGTCTCTGCCCCGAGTGGTTGTGGGCAAGTCATTTTTATCTGCTCAATGCTATACTGGTCACAAGTATAAAATGAGGATTCAGACGGCCCGTGGTTTCAACCTATTCTTCTGTTTTAGCACACTGGAAACAGTCCGCAGCTTCATCAGGAGAGGCGCACGACCCTAGTGGTACGTATGAGAGAGGTGGAGGTGAGGTGTGGGGGTGTGTGTGCACGTGGGGGGGCTGACCCTCCTCACCCAGCCACTCCCCCTGCTGAGGGCTGCTTCAGCTCACAGTTCCTTCTCAGCAAATGGAAGGGCTCCAAACAGAAAGGGCTCTCTTAACAATATTTAAGATGAATGGGTTTTGCTTTCATACAGGAAGAAGTATTTACTTTCACTTAATGATGTAGAAAGCTGTGTTTTTAGGAAAGAATATATATTTTGTGATGCTGAAAGCTGAGGTGAATGTGGCCAGACTTGTTTTATGTTAACTAAGATGCTGTGGTGGTGAATCTGGATTGTCAACTTGACTGGATCATGGAGCACCTAAGATGGTGTGGCTTTGGGCGTGTCGATGCGACGATTGGCTCGTGTAAGGGCAGAGTGAAGGGGATGAAAGTAGGCAGCGCTGTCCTGATGGCGCGGGACCTGAGTAAAAAGAATGAGAAGGCCACGTGAAGGATGCGTGGTTCTTCCTGAGAAAAGCGCCTCCGCTCCCACCTGGGATATCCGCTTCAGCCCTTCAGTTCTTCCAGCCGGACCTTCACCATCCTTTCTCTGGAGTTTCCCGGCCTTTCCATCTTGGACTGGGACTGCGTTATCGGTCGCTCCGACACTGAGACTCCAGCTCTTGTACACTTGACCAGCTGCTGTCCCTCCGGCTCTCCACGTGTATAGGCGGCCACTCGGGATTACACTGCTTTGGACTGTAAGCTGACTTGATAAATCCCCCTTTACCATGTAAGTATCCTGTGAGTTCTCTTACTCTAGCGAACCCTGACGAATACAGACGTCATTAAGTAATACTTTGCTATGTAAATCAAGAGTTAGAATTCTTCTGAGGATGACTATACTGAACAACCTGAGCAAAAAGTAGATTTACCATGCTGGCTCGCATCACCAAGAGATCAGGACGCTTTCTACTAAAACAGAAGGCTCACACAAAAATCCCTCTGTTCCTCCTCTTCAACAATTCCCCTGTCCTTTTCATCGTTTAAAATACCCTCTCCACCGGGTGTGGGAGGCTGAGACACAAGGAGCACAGGTTCGAAGCCAGCCTCAGGAATTTAGCAGGGCTCTCATCAACTTGGCGAGACCCTGTTTCCAAATAAAAAATAAAATAGGGCTGGGGGTATAGCTCGAGACAGAATGCCTTTGAGTTCCATTCCCAGCACCACAAAACAAACAAACAAACAAACAAACAAACACACACACACACCCTCTCATAACCGTTCTCCACCTTGAGATAGTAACATATTCTTTTAACATTCTGATGATGCTTCGATCCATTATTTCACTACTGAAAAATACAAACTAAGCAAAATACTGAGGAATCAAGAGTTTGAAAGTGAAAAACCTACCTCATCCTCCTGTTCTAAGAGTTTCAACTTTAACTAAAAAGCCACAGATTAGAGAACAGGCACTTTCTGGATCATGCAATGAATGCGGATCCTAGAATCCATCTTTTAATACTGTCGCCTTAGTATTCTACACTTGCTCAAATTATTCCTCTATCTTTAAGATTCCGTTCTATCTCCCTGTTCAAAATAGAAACGACAAGCGTCCTTGAAAGAACTGTGACTAATAAGCTTGCAAACTAAACCCAGCCATGTGTGTTAGTCCTTAACTATAAAACTATATGAAAGTGTTTAACATACACGTGCCAAGGTTGGGAGAGCGGTAAACATACAGTGGTAAATTTCTGGTAACATACAATGATAAATACTCAGTGGTAAAAGTACTATTTGTTTCCTTTGAGAAGAATGGTACATGAACGTGGTAATTATTTTCATGGTGGTACCCAAATGAATTTTTACAACAAAATCTCACTATGGTTTATAGTTAACATAAGTAACTGGGTTTGATGGAGCATGCCTGTTCATCCCAGGTACTCAGGAGGCTGAGGCAAGAGGATTGCAACAACAACTTAGAACGCTATCAAAGTACCTGTGGTGGGTTAAAAATGGGTTCAAAAATATTCTTCACTCCTCCCATCAGAGATTGACTGTGTTTCTCCTTTGACTCAATATAGCCTAGCCTTCTGAAATGCTCTGTCTAAAATTCCTGACAAGAGAATTGGGCAAAGTGACGTGGTAAAGTTCCAGAATGGGGACTTTGGAGATCTGTAGCTTTTGGATTGCAGGGCTCGAGTCAGTCATCTTAGAACCCGGCAGCCACCCTGTGAGAAGTCCACGCAGTATAGAGACCACCTGGAAGAGGCCCAAGGGTCTCCAACAGAATGCCCCCGCTAGGCCAGACGCACAGGCGAGCCAGTCACGTTTCTATTTAAAAGAGGAAGCTAAGACCTGGCTCAACTGCTCACTGACACAAGGGGAAAGCTGATGTGAATGGAAACCGTCAGCACCAGGAAGCCAGGTGTGATGGCGGTGGTGCACACCTGCAATCCCAATACTTGGGAAGCTGAGACAGGAAGATAACAGGTTCAAGATCAGCCTCAGGCCGTGCGTGGTGGTGCACGCTTGTAATCCCAGTACTTTGGGAGGCAGAGACCGGAGGATCCGGGTTCGCGGCCAGCCTCAGCTCTCTCTCTCTCTCTCTCTTTGTCTCTCTCTCTGTCTCTCTCTCTCCCTCTCTCTCTACTTAGTGAGGCCCTCCGCAACTTCGTGAGACCCGGTTTCAAATTAAAGTATAAAAATAGAGCCGGGGGTGTAGCGCGGAGGTAGAAAGCCCCTGAGTTCAATCCCCGGTACCGCACACACACAAAAAAAAACACAAAATAAAGAATAAAAAAAAATAGGGCTGGGGGTGTAACTCGGAGGTAGAATGC
>PVJS01019860.1:0-33261 GCA_004027185.1 Glis glis
AGAGGCTGGGATCCTCGTGATGTGGAAGGAGAAAGGCTGGGATCCTCATGATGTGGAAGGAGAAAGGCTGGGATCCTCGTGATGTGGAAGGAGAAAGGCTGGGATCCTCGTGATGTGGAAGGGGGAGAGGCTGGGATCCTCGTGATGTGGAAGGGGGAGATTTGTGGAAAGACATGCAGTAAAATATGGGGGTGGGGCAGAGCCGCATTTTCTTTAGTGGCTACTAACCAATCCCAGAGTGTCCAGCCTAAAGGAGGAGAGGGCTCGTGGACATGGGCTCACCTAGCGGGACTGGGAAGCTGCCGGCGCAAGGCCACTCTGGTCTGCTGGCTGCTGGCATTTCTGTAGTCGCTCTTGATCATGTAATTGAATAAAGGCTCCTGCAAGTGATGGGAAAAACCAAACAACCACATTCTGGAGACCGGCCAGTGGGTGACTCAGCAGCTCCCATCCAACGTGACGCGTCAGGATGAGAAGAACAGGGCCACAGTCAGGGGACCATGGATGGTGTCAAGACCACCGCATGTCTAGGGGACAGGAAAGTGGACAGGAAGGAAGATGGTGCACCAGTGCTCGGAGACAGGCGCATGGCACAGCACGGCACGAGAAGGTACTTCACGAGGAGGCTGGCAACTGCTACGTAAGAGCGATGTGAGAAAAGCTGGGGCAAACTCACACAAGTCCTTTCACTCTGATGGCTCTAGAATATGGTAGGTGCCAGTATTCTGTTCATGCCTGTGTGAGGTTCACTTACATGTGCTCTTGGCACACTGTCTGCTCTGACTCTTAGGATCCGATGAGGGAAACACTATTCAACTCTTCATAAAGCTCCGCTCAATGAATACTTTCTGATGGTGGGCAATGGAAATATCAAGTAACGATGAAAATCCTAGGACACTCAGCAAGTCACAGATGTCACCACGCCGGGCCAACGAGGTATCCTGGCCGGCTAGCAAGTGGGATGAGGGATCCAGAGGCCCCGTCAGAGGCTGACTTGGTCTGGGAGATGCTGACTATAGTTTCTGCCCAAGGTGGAGCGGGTTGAAACTGGAAGTGACAAGAGGTTTCAAAGAACTTACAAGTCAGATGGCAAGCAGTAATCAAAGGCTTCCATTTTGGAGCTGAAATAACTCCAAATCCTCTTTCACTTTGGGAGAACATGAACACCATGTCATTATTTCAGTTTACTGAGTCGCTGTTCCAAATGTTCTGGGGAGCATTAGTGCTAAAAGGGAACCAGGGATGGGAGCTCTGCTATTTTCAATCACATAAAGGACAGAAATCCTCTTAATTATGACCATGCCAATCTACATCCTGCTAAAACAGCTAATTACATGTCAGGAGGACACTCAGTCATTCAGAACAATTGCCATTATATTTTTATATATTCATTCTATGCCACCCCCCTCAATTACCATGGTTACAATTTGAAAAGATTCAGCCAAACCTTCATTTGATCACAGCTCACCAACGTGAATTTGTGAGTTAATTATGGCCGTACACAGCCAGTCTTATTTAAAAGAGAGAGAAAATGAGGATGGAGTCAGGGGAGCTGCCCTCCCAGGATTTCTCAAGCCCGGCTGAGCCGCGTGTGCCGCGCTGCCTGCTCCCCACGCCAGCTGCCCTGAGGGCCGGGCCCTGGGCTGTGCGGGCCTGCTGTCCAGACCTGGGAAAACTTGCCACAGAAAGGGGACGGCAGCAGAGGCCAGCGGTAAGCTCCCCTGCTGATGCGTCCTTCCGCAATAAGTCAGGAGCTGGCTAATGAGGTCCTGGATGTGGAATGTGTGCGGTAAACTGTCAAACAGTATGAAAATGCTCGTCAGATTTCACCGAACGGAATCAACTAGATTTAGCTGTGCCCAAATGTCAGGAATGATGATCAAAGTTGGGGAACCCGCACTTCTGCAATCCCACGGCATCTCCTATGTTGTCTAGAAGAGAAGGGGGAGCAGCCAAATTTCCCCTCACTGTCTTCTCTCCTATCTCTCTTCCCCTCTTGATTACAGAAGAAACTTTTACAGGAAACCGGATTTCCCATATTGTTAGCATTCTTTTGTTGGAAGAATAATGAAGCAGATAAGGAAACTTCTCAATTCACAAACTTCCAGCTTTTGAAGGTACACAGAGGCGAACAAAGTTGCATCTCTGAGAGAGGCAAGTCAAACATGGGTCTGTAAGAGGCAAGAGCAGTAGCTTCTCACTTTCAGTTTATAAATAAAGGGCATTAGGAATGGCCTTTCTGAACACAACTTGTTTGTGAGAGAAGAGTTTCTATAATCAGAAGATTGGCGTGTTGGTATGATGTATCGCAAAAGCCTTTCCTATTGTCTTTGTAGGTTAGTTCTCTTGAGAGTGATAAGGAAATCTCTCAAGTGATAGGTATCATTGAAAGCAAGAGTGTATGTTGAAGAAAACAATGAAACAGGAAAAGAACAGGCCCCTGCTCTGACAGCACAGTGCCATGAAACCCTTGGAAATAGCTAGCCACTCACAACTGCCTCCCCAGGAAAGCCTTCCCCTTTCATCAGGGTGTACAGCCTATACACCGGACAACTCAGCTTTTCCTGGGTAACGCAAGACAGACACTGGAAATGAAGAAACAGTAAGAGGGTTTTTCAGGGCCGGCAGCTCAGTTTGCCAAAATCAATATGGCTGACAAATGATCCCCAAATCCTGAGTAAACATCCTTGCTACTGAAAGAGCACACACACACAAAGGAAAGCTAGATATGTGTAATACCCGCTCCAGCCCAGTGCACCCCACCCCACTCCCATGCCCCCCAAAGATGCCACCAGCGGAGCTGGCCAAAGTGCCCAACTTTTCACATGGGAAAGCTTGACAAGTAAATCCGGCTCAGTAAAGCTATGAAATGGATTTGGCTGGTCTCGATGCAGCCCCAATGAATACAGTAGTAAAACATTACTAATAATCACAACAAAATGACAAAATCTGTCGCCACTCCGGCTTCAGATTTAAATCACTGAGATTAACACAGAAACCGATGCACAGCGCAGGAGGTCAGAACTATTCAATGCAACACAGAGTGCTTCTGAGTACAAGAAAAATTATTGCCTAAGAATCTGTTGAGACTCATTGGGGAAAAATACTCTGGTTGTTCTTTGAACAAAAGATAAAAAGCAATTTTTAAGAGGCAGAGCCATGAGTTAAAGGGGAAGACTACTTCTAACCAAATCCTTCTTAAGAGTGGACAGCGTAAGGACTTGTAGTTCACATTTTCAGGTCAGGGGTGGTCAATCACTTGTGAAAAAAGGAATTATTCCCACGCTTGTGGGCAGAGATGATATAGCTGGTCACCAGGCAGGAGTGTGTGTTCAGAGATGAACCAAATCCACCCACCTCGCTGGCTGCCAGAACATAAAAACCCCAGCGAAGTCAACTCAAGATGAGGATGTAGGGAAAAGTGGAAGAGGAGCCTCAGGGACGGTGAAGGGATGATGGGAGATTGGTGACTAAACGAGGCTATGATCCTCGGTGCCTGATGACTGGTATCCAGGAGGCAAGTCTCTAAAACTCAAGATTTCCTAAAGATGAAGGCCAGAGAAGAACTGAAACAAGTGCCAGTGAATTCTTCATGGGTTTTCTCCTTTGAGGTAATAACATATCCAGATGCTGGGCCCTACAAGGGGTGCTGTTGAGTCATAAATCTCCTAGAACCAGGGCACTAGATTTTCAAACTCCAGTATTAGTGATCTTCCTCACTCTAGTCTTCCTAGGGGGTCACTGCTAAGTTAGGATGAAAGGTATGTCAAAGTGGGTTCTCTGCCTCTCTGTCCCAGGTTCCCTTTTCCTGGGAAGGAAGGGCCACTTAAAGGATCAAGAGTGTGGGGAAACCTGCCTTACGGGGTACTCTAACATTACAAGCTCTGCAGAAATAAACCAACATGTCTGTTTGGTCCCGGATGGCACTAGAAGCTCTCAGGTAAGGGTGTACTTCCCGCACTGCTCACCTGGCTTCTGTCCGCTATTAGGGTTATCCACAGACATGCAGAAATCTCTTCAGATGGTCCATCTTTAAAAGGTCCCCATAAAAGGTGTTTCAAGAAGGGTGGGAAGCTTACCCATCAAAAATAATAACAAAATGCATAAATACCTACTGGCAAGGTTCTCCCAACCCACACTTAAAAAAGTCTTTCTTGACAAGGAAGGAACAGTCCTTGAAAGAGTCCTCTGGGGCCTAAAGAAACTTAAAAGGACACGGGAGCAGGGGCAGAGCCATCGAGAGGTGCAGAATGTTATCTGTAAGAGCCTGGCTCTTTTCCCTTTAGTAATAGAGCATTTTAGGGTTTGTATTTTAATACCACATCTAAAACCTGAAAAAAGATTAAGGAAAATATTTATCATCCAAAGATACTAGAAATCAAACAGTGACGGCTCTATTTGCCATTACAAGAATTAAGGTGGTCTGGACAAGATATAGCAGAACTGAACCCAGTGACAAACACAAAACTGACAGTAGGTTTAAGTCTTGACCCCAAAGAAGTAAATTCTTACTTTTGGTGAAAAAATCAAAAGTCCTGTGTAAGGCGGTGGGTCTTCCCCCATTCCAAGCACTGTGGGTGGCAGTTCTTCCTGGACCTCCACTGGCAGCACCGCTCCTGGCACTGCCCCACAGGCCTGCTGACGGCCCTAGATTCTTTGACAACACCACTTTTCTTCCTTGCAGGTCTTAAGACAACGAAACATTTTAGCTCTTCTCTGGCAATTGCTGAATTTCTTTAGAAACTGCAGGTGTCTTAACAGTTTGAGTCTGTTCCTTTAAAAGGGCTAGCAAAAACAAACGATACAAGCAATCTCATCATAAAGAAGCTATCAATTATAACAATCTCCCTACAGTAAATCATGGATGTGGCTTGTCAGAATATATTTTTTTTCTCTCTCCTGTTCTTTCTGATTCAACTCAGAGGAAGCAGACAAAGTCCCACCAAAATGGAAATTTCTTCTAAGTAAAAGGAAAGAAAGATAACACAATCTCCTAATTGAAATAAAAAGTCAAACCAAGAAAAAATATGAATAGGTGTGTGTATGGGCTCATTCCTGAGAATAACAAATGCTACTCTTGAATTTGTTGGTTCAAGTAATACAGTAAGACGGAGAAGACGGCTCTGTTTAACTTCAATTCTTAGAAGCTGGGAAAATGCACCCCCCCCCCCTGAAATCCATGGACAGGAGCAGGAGCAGGCCCTGCCTATAGCTCTTTGAAGTCGCGACACAGGCAAGGTGGCATTCTCAGGCCCTCTCAAAGGCGTCTTCACACTTATGTAAGGAGGATTTAGAGCTAAGGGATGATCTAGTCAGTGTGTGTCTTAAGTGGAGTGAGACCAGCTAAAAACTGGCGGATATTCAATATCCCACGAACGAGAAGGAAAAGCAGGAAGGTCAATAAGTCTCTCTCTCTCTCAATAGTGCTGAAGCTGAATACATCTGGTGAGGGAGGAGGGGCGAAGAGGTGAGGAAATGGCACCTTCCTTCTATCTTGGAAACTGTTTTCAGGTAATGGACAGAAAGACAGAAGCCCTGCTTAATGGCCATCCCCACGTCCCCCTTTACACAGGCTTCATTAGACATACAAGGGAGAGATGGAATGAGGCAGAAAATACACAGCCATTGTGCCTCTTTCGAACCACCCTGCACTGCTCCTGAGGGCCGTTTCTTCTTACCCGCAGTGACAGTGTGTCATTTAATCGGGATGCCAGGAGATCATTTTCATACAAGGCCAGCAGATGTAATTTTCTTTGATGCATGAATAGTTCATCATTTTGCTACCAGATGACAAGGTGATCACAGGGTGACTTTATAACGCAAGTTCACTGTTTGGTATTTTGAGTTCTCAAAATGAAAAAAGATTTATCAAATATAAATATCTTTAAAAAGTAACAAAAGTGCTACATATGTGATCAAGGAAAAAAATTCCATTAGTTACTGCCGCTTAAAGTAGATTAAACTTTACAAATATTACCACATCCATTATCAATATGGCTTCCAATTATTAAATAAATTGCCTGTAGCAATATAGCTTTTCATACCTCTACAAGGACAGAGTAAAGAGAACAACAAAGCAGTCACGTCCCGTTGGATCTCGCACACCCACAGTGTAAGTGGTAAACGGCCCCTGCTTTTTTCTGCTCCTATTTAGGTCAGTATTTGCATCTGTGGTCGTCAGTCAGCATCACCCCCTACAAAGTCCTCTAGCGACTTAGACTGAGGGGGCTTCGGTTAATGGATACAAAGACTGTATGTTCTTTCACTCACTTTTGACCTTAGTTCCATCCTTGAAAGACTTTTTGGTAGCAGGGAGAGGGGACACCGACAGGAGGCAGAGCGACTTCCGTGGTACCTCCGGGACTTTCCAGGCAGGCACGGTGACTGTGCCACGGAATGTACAGTGGTTCAGAGAACTGGACTTAGCAGCCATTGGACATTCAGCTCACACTGCTCTCAAGCTGGGTTTTGCTTTTTCATTACTTTCCTTTTTTGTCTTTTAGTTTTGTTTTGAATCATGGTCCCAAAGGCAGAAGGCAGTATTTTATCTACTAAGTCACACAGCTTGTGAGAGGAAAGGATGTCCGTGGCAGGCAAGTTAACATCAACCCAAATCTGAGACCGAGTTTTCCATAGACATTCTTAGCACAGCACCCAAGAAGTATGATCTAGCCACAGTGTGACTATAATGAGGCACGGCTTATTGCAGCTGACATCAGTGAGTCTCAGCTGAGGCGGGCATCCTAGTGTTCCTGTCACTCTGTGAATACTCCCCAGATGGCGTCTGTCGACCCTGTGCCACTACCTCAGCTTGCATCCTATCAGTCTGGGGGAAGGAAAGGGGGCACAGACTAGTGTTACATGAATCTAAAGGTACCCAAGGTCTTACACATAGCCTAGTATTTGAAAACTGAGGGCTACCTAAATACCTGGAAGCACTTTCTTGGAATGCTAAGACGGAGCAGCGAGATTTTCTAGCCTTGGGGGCTGGGAGAGGGAAGTTTGGTTGGTTGGTTGGTTGGTTGGTTGGTTGGTTATTATTTACTGGGAATTAATACTGAGAGAGTATATGCAAAGGCTGAGGGCACCATGCCATCTTCACAGAACAAGACCCTAACGGCTACCTGACATACAAGAAACTGCAAGTTATACTGTAAGAACACATGTTAAGGACCGAGGAAAGTCTGCTAAGGTGCTACGTCTAAACTAAGTTAACTTGTCATGTTTAACCCTCCCTCATCAGTCATCGTCCAGGGCCTCTGTCTTGATTTCGTTGGCTCCTTGCCGGGCCAATGCCAAGATAGTATGGTTGACGGCTGCCATTTCCACAGCTAATGAGATGGGATCTTGGTGGTCACTATGGCTCGTGCTGTCGTCCTAGACGTGTGGAAAACAGAAATGGGTTATCAGTAGATTGGTACAATGCTCCAGCTCACAGAAAAGCATGCAGGGGCAGGAGAGGCAGAACGCTTGTGGAGGCAGTGCTGGGAACATCTCATGACAGACTAGAGGTGAACTGTATTTAAGTAGACACTGAATGGATATGGGTGCAGAGACTCCTAGTTGACATGTTTATAACTCAACAAGTAAAAGGAGTTAAAAATGTTTTTTCCCACTGAGAATTTTATTCATTCTACCAAAAAGATTGCGAGTAATGACCAAACAAACAATTTGGATCCTTCTGTCTGCAAGAAGTATAGTACTAATCACTGAAGGCCACACTAGTTAGCTATTCAATTCCAGATGGCTACTCTTATAAATAGAATATTAGAATCCATGGCATTTCTCTATCGAACTGAGAAAACTAAACAAAACTTAAAACTATAGTTGATAATATTGGAATAAGGAAAGATAAGAAAAAAGACAGATAAAGAAATAAGAAATAACAGATAAGGAAAAAAGAAAATTCTCAGTTAGGACAGGACAAAAGCATCACTGCCCAAAATGGGTCTGGGAGAGAAGAGTGGCGCTCTCCTGCGGGCGGCTGTGCAGAGGGAGCAGCTGCCTCGTTGGAGCAAGGGCGCAGCGCTCCTCCCTTGAAGCTCCACACGCTGAACAAGAAAACTGTGAAGAACACTGGCGCTGCGGGTGCGTGCCAGGCACTGAAGACGGTGTCACAAGGGGTGTAGTTCTCACCTGTCGCATCTTCAGGGTAACTGTATCAAAGAGCTTTGGAAAGGGTAAGTCCCTTGGGGAAAAAGCATGGGATGTGCTGCCCTCAGGGCATCTGCAAAAAAAGATGGAAATGATCCATCTATGTTGGTCTACAAAAAAAAAAAAACAGGAATGTTGCCAACTAGAAAGCCTCACAGAACATTCTCCTGAGTATAGGGTGGGGCTATGAAGTAGAGCTCTAAGGGAAAAGGTAACTCTTGGGATGCTTGGGCACTACTGATTCATCCTGGTCTTCACAGGTCAGTCTGTAGATTAAGGAAGGGATCTTCACAGAATGCCACACACTCCTGAGTATCTGGGCTCAGCTTGGTGAACGGAGGCTATAAACCAGCTGGGAGAGGAAGAACACAGTGGCTGAGAGGCAAGTATAACTGCCATAGGAAAGAACAGAAGCTTTCTTGCTGGGGTCTAAGCGACCACATGTTCTCTGCATTTTCCAAATGGAAGTGAATCTTAGATCCTGTAAAATTTTTAATGAAATTTGTCAAAACATATGTGGGGGAAAAGAAATCCCCACAGTCTTAGTTGCTGAATTACTCCATGCAGTGGCTACAGTTAAATACGTTTCCCGAGCGATGCAGAATGAACCAGGGTGCGATGAGAGGCATGCAGGCTTGCTTAGGAGAGGATGCGTGTGTCAATGTGCAGGACACTGTGGAGGAACCACTCCTCTGGGCACGAGGGTTCCCCAGCACTGGGGCCTCCGTGTGCCCTGCATGGTACATATTTAGGCACAGGTCACAGCTGCCCAGTTGCCCCTAGTACTTCTCGAACACTGAGTGTGTGTGGTGAATGGTGTAACTTGCTTGTTTGGGTCAGATCCTCCTCTCTTCTTCTACCTTCTCTGCTTCTCTGCCTCCCTCTGAACTTCTTCCCTCCTCCTCCTCCCCATTGCGTACTTGCCAAGTATCCTGTTGTATGACAATAAATCCACGTGGGTGAAGAGCAACTTCTCACAAATTCAACAGGACAACCGAATCTTACCACATTCCTTGCAAATTACATGAAAATCTAGCTCGACACGGGAATAGAGTGAGGGGACTCTGACTGCTTCCCTCCTCCACCCATACACCCACCCACACCCACGGACTTGAGTTGTCATACTGCCCCGCCACTCAGTCACCAGGAGCCGTGGCGCCAGTGCCCAGCTGCTCACCTGCTCGGAGTAGTCGTTCCCATCGACATCGTCGCTGTTGGAATGGCCTCCTGGACTCTGTACATCTATCCCATGACTCTCCAGGATTGCTGCTTCTTCGAAAAAAGCAAATAGATCCCTAAATTATCTGTTGGCTTATCGTAACAGCTGGAATATGATTCTTGTGTTGAGGAAATTAGAATATATTTAAACAAGAACCTATATTCATCCACATTTCGTTTCTCTTAAACTGAAAATGGATGAAATTCCACTGCAAGCAGCTCAGAAAGTACACATTGGCCATTCTGGAGGTCTTGCTGCTATGCACATTAAATTAACCTTAATTGTTAGGTACGTCATAAAACTTGCTAACTAACTAGATCTCCTATCTTGGGGTCTATAAAGCATTTGAATTGGAATGATGGACAGGGGGCATATTTATAAATACAATGCAGATTTAGAAGCTCAAAACCAATCCCCTACCCCAATCTCATGAATTCAAAATTCTTCTTTCTTTGTTCTTAGAGTTTTGAATGGGAAAAAAGTCTTTTATTTCTTCCCCTTTTTTTGGTAATCATAGTTTCCCCTAGGGCAGTTTCAGCATCCCCCAGCTTTATTAATGTATAATTGACAAATATAAATTATATATATTTATGGTGTACAACATGATGTTTTGAGATGATATATGCTTATAGACATACACACATTATAAATAATTAAGTCCAGAATTCAAATTTCTTAAATGCTCTTTATCACTGCCTTTTGCTGTGTTCCTTGTTTATTAAGTCTCTTTCATTCCAATTCAATTAATCAGGTGTTTCCTAATATCTAAGTCATAGCCCAGCAATAACAAACATGCTTAGGTTATTTCTCTCAAGATCCTACAAGTATCTGTGTGTGTGGTGGTGCTAGTGATCGAACCCAGAGGCATTCTACCTCTGAGCTACACCCCCAGTCCTATTTTAATTTTTATTTGGAAACACGGTCTCACTAACTTGCAAAGGACCTCGCTAAATTGGTGAGGCTAGCTTCAAAACTGCGATCTTCCTGTCTTAGCCTCCCAAGTACTGGGATTAGAGTCATGTACCACCACACCCAGTTATAAGTATCTTTAATATGCACCACAGGGGCAGTCAATTGCTTAGGGATCATCTAATTCTATATTATAGAAGACTGAAATATACTGAGTGTTATAAAGAACAATGTCATTTATTATTATAGTACAATCAGTGTAAATATCACTAACTTTGGGTTATTAAAAATACAATGAAGAAAACTTTAAGGGTGGTTCTTGTTAGGCTTAAAAGTTTGGATCATTTAGACGCACTGTTTCTAAGTCACTCCTAAACACGATGTTTGCATCTTCTCATGAGAGAAAGCAGCCTCTCTGATACATTACCGATATTGGCTCTCCTCTTGATCTCCTTCCGTCTATTAGCAAACCAATTATATACTTTCAGGGAGGTAACTCGTTCCAGATCGGACAGTTTTTTGCCTGCGAATGCATACAATAAAATTCAGATAATCTATATCCAGACTCAAGAATGTTTTTGTTGTTATTACTGTTCTGTGGTACTGGGGATTGGACCCAGGGCTTCACCCATGCTAGACAAGTGCTCTACCACTGAGCTAAATCCCCAGCCCCATGAATGAACTAGCTTCAAGAGATAACACTTTTCTATTTTAAAAGTTGCTTTTGATTCCATTTATTGTCAAAATAACAGATGCAGGGGGAATTTTTTTCGGCATGACCTAATACCAAGCACACACTCAAATTATTATTGAATGAATAAACACATACATGAATACACAACTAGCAACAAGTAACGTAATATGCTTCGATTCAGAAAGCATACACAATATTAAAGAATTCCACAAAGGCAGTTTGTTAGGGTGCCAGATCAAAGTTCCCATGACAGTACCATGGAGTTTCATTTAATTAGCATCATTCCAGGAAAAAGTTATTCCTTATCAAGTATCCAGGTAACAGAAACTTACTTCATCTTTAAGGCTTCATAGATTAACTAGTTTCTCACTGTCTTAAGACAGAGGACAGGATAAAGGTCACCGTGACCATTACTGTGATTAGCTGCAATACACAGTGCAATACACTCAGCTGAATCTTATAGTCGTTCTTTTCTTTGCTGTCAAAGGTGGTTTCTTATGGTGCGCACCATGCTTTCCAATAGACCCACCTGTACCATTCCCTCCTCTCCTGTCCTTTCCTGTTTTTCAGCTTTTAGTCCATAATGGGTGGAGAAACCAGAAAACAGATTTGTCAGGGTCTTAGTGCTACAGGGGTAAGGTGTTTTCCAAGGGCAGTTCAAGTTTCTGCACGGCCTTAGGGCTGGGACTTTTGGCTTGTGTAAAATAGGAGACAGATTTCTCTCACTTATGAGTTTGTAGGGTCTATATCGAGCTACATCCCCAGCCCTATTTTTTTATTCTTCATTTTGAAACAGGGTCTAAGTTGCGGAAGGCCTCACTAAGTAGCTGAGGCTGGCCGTGAACCCAGATCCTCCAGTCTCAGCCTCCCAAGTACTGGGATTACAAGCGTGTGCCACCATGCCCAGCTACACTGATACTTTTTGATATAGTCTTTTAAGCCGTTCAAAGTAACTTGCCAAATGGCAATCAATTAGATCACCTTAATTGAGAATGGTTTCTGGTAACAAAAACTGTAAAACGTGAAATAATACGCAAGTACATGGAAGAAGATGCATATGAAGTATTTAACTGGTTCTGTTGACTTGCACAGGAACAGTAGGACTTCAAAATGGTATTACTTAAGTTTTTCCTAGCTAAGCAGAAGTCATCCCAATGTGGGAAGGAGATAGACGCCAACTCAAAACAGAATTCTTTCCCCCAAAAGGAATAGAGAAGTGTATAATTGATAACAACTATACAAAACTATTTCAATATTTTTATTAACAAAACTTACTTAAATTATTTGGAATTGATATATTTGTGCTAAATTTTTGGAAAAAGAAATTTACATTAAAAAAATTCAAGGTCTCAAATCTTATTCAGGGTCACTCCCTGGAAACTCCAGGGCAATTGATTGTGTGTGTGTGTGTGTGTGTGTGTGTATGTGTGTGTCACTGGAGATTGAACCCAGGGACATTCTACCTCTGAGCTACACCCCAGTCCTTTTTATTTTTTATTTTGAAACAGGGTCTTGTTAGGTTGCTGTGATCCTCCTGTCCAGCTCAGAAGTACTGCTTGTACGGGATAGGACAGTGACCTGTAGAAGGCTGAGCTGAGAGTCCTCGCTGGGGATGAGTAGGAGATTTTGTGTCCTAAGCACCGAAACATTGCTGAGAGCTGTGCGCAGAGTGAGCTGTGCGTGCCCTTACCTGGCTTCTGTATGACTGCATTGCAGGCGTTTGCAATTTCTTCTCTCTTTGCTTCATCTGGGTATTGATTCTCATTGAAGTAACTGCAGAGACAATCAATAAAAACACAAACTTTTTACTTTTTTAAATGTGCTCTCATTAAAAAACCAACTCACTGAAAAATATGTTCTTTAAAATGTAACATTCAAGCTGGCAATTGTGGCACACGCTTGTAATCCTAGTATTTGGGAGGCTGAAACAGGAGGATCATAATTTCAAGGCCAGCCTCAGCTACTTAGCAAAGTCCTCAGTAGCTTAGTGATATTCTATTTCAAAATAAAAAATAAAATAGGGCTGGAGATGTAGCTCAGAGACAGAATGCCCCTGGGTTTGATCCATAGTACCACGAAAAAAAAAGTAACATTTAAGTGTCTATTTCAGGCTGTCCAATAGAATTTTCTGTAGAATGGAAATGGTCTCATCTGTGCTGTTCAATATGGTAGCCACCACTCACACGTGACAGCACTTAAGCTAGAGGCTAAGGTAAGGAACAGACTTTTAACTTTTACTTAGTTTTCACTAATTTGAGTTTAAATAGCTGCATGTGACTAGTGGCTATTACATGGGACAGCACCAGTCTATACTACTGTGCTTCATTAAAAGATGTCACTGATACAAAAGTTATTTTTGATATGTATGAGTGATTAAAGTCACAGTCATGTTATTGAGGCACTGGTAACAATAGGACCTTTTTTTTGGGTCAATTGTTTGTAGTAGCAAAAATTGGAAATTACCCAATTGTCCATTAACAAAAGAATGGCAGAACAAATTATGGGACATCTATATTTATGCCCAGCTATTTAAAAATGAGTAGGAAAAAATAAGTTAGAGCTCTGTTCATTGACCTGGAGGGATGTTTATGACATATTCCTAAGTGAGAAAAACAATCTGGATAATAATAGATGTGCAAAAATACCATTATAGAATTAAAAAATTCTAGTCTATGTGAATACTAGTTTGCATGGATAAAAGCTGGAAGAGCACACATCAGACTGAAAATACTGATTATTTTTTTTTCATTAGTACTTAAAAAAAATTTGGTTTACTGTATCCATCCTGAGAGCAGACCTGTGAGACTGTATGCAGGAACAGAATGCTTATTAGTGCAACTTTTTTCTGTCATCTATGAGATTAAAAAAAAAAAAACAAGCCGGGCGTGGTGGCGCACGCTTATAATCCCAGTACTTGGGAGGCTGTGACCGGAAGATCCGGGTTCACGGGCAGCCTCAGCTACTTAGTGAGGCCTCCGCAACTTAGTGAGACCCTGTTTCAAAATAAAGAACAAAAAATACAGCTGGGAGACAGAATGCTCCTGGGTTCAATCCTCAGTACCGCAAAAACAGTAACAACAACAACAACAAAAACAGAGAATTTTTTTGCCTTGAACTTAGAAACTTAGGACCAGGAAATGACGTCTCACAAAATTCTAGTTCTTACCACTTCTTCCCGGGCATCTCTCTCCTGTAACCTGGCCTCTCTTAGCCCCTCGACACCCGTCTGTACTGGCAGGAATGCCACTCACTGTGAACCCCCCTAGTCTGACTTCTGCCGGCCCTCCTCCCCTTGCCACCTTCACGGATGGCGTGGCTTCGTTGCAGTCAGACACACAGCAGCTGCCCTCACCTCCTGGGATTTTCTTTTCTAAAACATAAGTCATGTAACTGTAAGTTCCCAGTCTTGTCAACCACTACCCTCTCTCCATGGTTTCCTGCTGTAGCCCATGGCTTAAGCATCTCTTCCTGCATGGCTTTCTGCTATCATTTTAGGGGTCTCTGTGTTCATTTTGGGGATCCTTCCAAGTCACTACATTCATAACTGTTCCACTCCCACATTTTCATGGCCTCTGTCTTTGTTCCACTCTGCTATTTACTTGGGTGACACCTCGAGCTTATTAAAAAGGTGGATCTCGCTGGGTGCAATCCCAGCTATGCAGCAGGCAGAGGCAGGACATCTCAAGTTTGAGGCCAACCTGAGCAACTTAGTGAGGTGCTGGGGGTATAGTTCAGTGGGTAGAGAGCCTCTTTTTTAATTTTTATTATTATTATTTTTTTTGTGTGTGTGTGTAGTACTGGGGATTTAACCCAGAGGCATTCTACCTCCGAGCTACATCCCCAGCCCTTTTTATTTTTTTGTTTGGAAGCCTTACTATGTTGCCGAAGCTATCCTCAAACCTGTGATCCTCCTGTCTCAACCTTTCAAGTACTGGGATTACAGGCATGTGCCACCACGCCTGGGTTTAAAAGGAAGGAAAAAAGGAATGTAGGGAGGGAGGGAGGGAGACAGGAAGAAAGGAGAATGGAAGAGAAAAAGAAAGGCAGAATCTCAGACTCAACCTCAGACTTACTAAATCAGAATCCAAATTTTAACAAGATAGCCAGGTGACCCATGCAGTAATATCTGAGATGTACTGAATACTTAATTCACTCAAAATTCAACAATAAGCAGATATGAGCTACCTAATATGTGCTTGGCACGTGGATAAAGAAAAGAATTAGAGCCAGGCGTGGTGGCGCACGCTTGTAATCCCAGTACTTTGGGAGGCGGAGACCGGAGGATCCGGGTTCGCGGCCAGCCTCAGCTTTCTCCCTGTCTCTCTCACTCTCTCTCTCTCTCTCTCTCTCTCCATAGTGAGGCCCTCTGCAACTTCATGAGACCTGGTTTCAAAATAAAATATAAAAAATAGGACCGGGGGCATAGCGCGGAGGTAGAATGCCCCTGCATTCAATCCCCGGTACCGCAAAAAAAAAAAAAGAAAGAAAGAAAAGAATTAGTTTTTGACTTCAGGGAGCTCACAATAAACAGAAGAGAGACATACACAAAAATAAACTTATGGCAAAAGGCCATAGGATTTGGGGACCGTCATCACAGAGCTGGGTCTTGAGGATGGGCAGGAGGTTGCAAGGCAGAGAAGAGGGGAGAGCATTTCATACAAAGGGAAGAGTATGTACAAAGGTAAAACAGTGGACAAAATCCGTGAGGAGTCTGGACATTGAGAAGAGTTCAGTGTGCTCAGAACACGGGGTCTGGACAAGGAGCTCACGAGACATGAGCCTGGAAAAGTGAGACGGGGCAGCTTTTGATGAGCCCTGTCAGCTCTAAGAAGTAAAAGCTTTGTCCTGATGCAAGGGGGAGCCTGAAAGGGTTTTAAGCCACACAGAGATATACTCAAGTCTGTTCTTTAGAAAGGTAACACATCTCCATCTTCAAGATGCAGTGCTCAGCATTCTATCCCCATGGTCTTAAATTCTCAAATCAACTTTCTACTTACCTACTCCTCTTCTAGAATTTGCTCTTATACTTCTTTTTAATTTCTAATTCCTTAACCTCACTGCCACTTCCAACCCCCAGAATTTTACAAAAATCTGCTTTTATCTATCATTCCTCTTCGGGCCTCAACTCCCATTTCTTGCCCGGACTCCAGGATCAGCCAAGTCAGTAGCATCCCTCAGAAGGCTGGGCAGTTGAACCTCTGTCCAGTCAATCTCCCCTGCAGAAAGCACCTTCCATTTCTCTCCCAGCCTTCTCTCAGGGTGGAAGTGTTCCTGGACAAAGTTACTGGCTTCTGGACAAATCCTTGCTCTCCAATCTGAATTGGGCCTCATTTCTGATGGGCGTCTTTCACCCCCATGTACCTGACACCCTTTCACTCTCAAGTCCCAAGCCCTCAAGCCACCATCATCACTGCTGTGTGTGTGTGGGGGAGTTACTGAGGGTTAAACCCAGGGGTGTTCCTTCTCTGAGCTATATCCCCAGACCTATTTTATATTTTATTTTGAAACAAGATCTTGCGAAGTTACTACACACTGGCCTCAAATCTGCACTCCTCCTGTCTCAGCCTCTCCAGTACAGAGATTACAGGTGTGCATCACTACGCCAGTCTAAGCTTCTCAACTTCTCTGGGCCATTACTCATTTCTTTGTCTCATGATGGAGGAATATGCACGTGTTTCCTCCTATTCAAGATCAGCTTCTCTACTTTTGTCTTTAATTTCATCACAACTTTCATTTTCTATCCTATCTTTTCTCTGTGCCAATGAACGTAACTGATTTCAAGATGCACATTTCTTTTATTATTGTGATCTCTAAAATCAGGATACATTTCATAACTGGTGGTATCTTAAAATTAATTGGCAGTGTCAGGTGTGGTGGTGCATGTTTGTAATCCCAGTACTTGGGAAGCTGAGACAGGAGGATCGCAGGTTCGAGACCAGCCTCAGCAATTTAGCAAGACCCTGTTTCAATATAAAAAAGGGCTGGGGGTGTAGCCTGGAGGTAGAATGCCCCTGGGTTCAATCCCCAATACCACACACACACACACACACACACACACACACGAATTAATTGGCAGTGTTTTTTCTCCCTCACTGGCATGTGAAATAGGTGTGTCTTACCCATCAAGGCTTTCTTTGATAGGATGGTATGTGGCAATGGCTAGACCTAAGGTCTGATTTAATCAACAACTGTATGCCAGTATGCCTCATTGTGATACTTCTCATCCAAATGTCTGCAAAGTATGTGACTGACACTCCACCCCCTTCAATGTCTGACTAATGTTCCTAATGCACATCTCTAGCCACACCACTCTCCTGTTCAAAAGTGTTCACAGGTTTACCTTAGAGGGTTCAGAGTCCTCCCACACACTACCTTTGCAACTTTATCTGCTGCTGTTCCCCTCTATACATGTTACAGTCTAGGAAAATGGAAAGAGCTTGTAAGTTCTTGCATCTGTGCCTTTTTCCTGCCAGGACATCTGCCTTTGGCCTTTCCCCCAGTGCAAATCTTGTCTAACTTTTGGGGTATAGCTCCAATATTACCTCCTTTTTTTTTTTTTTTTTGCGGTACCGGGGATTGAACCCAGGGGCGTTCTACCTCCGCGCTATACCCCCGGCCCTATTTTTTTATACTTTATTTTGAAACGGGGTCTCACGAAGTTGCAGAGGGCCTCACTAGGTAGAGAGAGAGAGAGAGAGAGAGAGAGAGAGACAGAGCTGAGGCTGGCCGCGAACCTGGATCCTCCGGTCTCCGCCTCTCAAAGTACTGGGATTACAAGCATGCGCCACCACGCCCGGCCAAATATTACCTCTTAATCCTATGAATCCCATAGTACCACATCTCTTACATCTCTTTCATCTTGTATTATAGTTACCACTAACCGACCTGGTATGAAGGCCTCCAAAGAAATGGATATCATAGTACATGAACTGTTGATAACTGGGGTACACAGTTATTGCAAAATGGGTTTTGAAGGATACACATTTAAGTGTTAGAAATTATTATCTCTGAGGAGCAAAGATGCTGTGGTAGAGAGGAAATAAGGAAAACATTGGTGGCAATTAAGATTGTCTTTCACATTCTGCTTTACATCTCTGTTGAATTTCTAAAATGAACATATACTATTTTTATAAACTTCATTTTAATAAAATAACTTTGGGGAGTGCTGGGTGTGGTGGCGCACGCTTGTAATCCCAGTACTTTGGGAGGCGGAGACCGGAGGGTCCGGGTTTGCGGCCAGCCTCAGCTTGCTCTCTCTCTCCCTCTCTACCTAGTGAGGCCCTCTGCAACTTTGTGAGACCCAGTTTCAAAATAAAGTATAAAAAAATAGGGCCGGGGGTGTAGCATGGAGGTAGAACGCCCCTAGGTTCAATCCCCGGTACCACAAAAAAAAAAAAATAACTTTGGGGAACATTGAAATAATTAAGAACTAGCTTAATGATTAATACAACTGTATTAACAATTTATGTTCTGAAAGTGTAGGATTATGATTACTGTTCTAGTGACTAACAGAATAAAGCCATACTAGTTTTGGAAGCTAAATTAGAATTTGCAATTATTCATGGCATATAATGTTGTGTACTGAGTTAAGTTTTAAAATTCACTTTTAATCTGTATCTTTTTAGAATCTAACTATATAAAATAAAGATCAGAGTATAAAAAATCAGTAAATTTTTCCAATCAAAGACTCAAGAAAATGCAAAGTTATTCAATATAGTTTTAAATCTCTAAGCCTAGTTAAAAAAATCCCTTCTTCTCTGTTAAAGACCTATCATTTTTATAATTAAAAAGTACACAGCTCGGCTTCCCTTCTAAGTTCTACCAAACATTTAAAGAACTAATATCAATTTTTCTTAAACTATTCCAAAACACTGAAGAGGCAGGAATTCTTCTAAACTCATCCTACAAGGCCAGCACTACCATGATACCAAAACCAGATAAGGCCACCACACACAAAAAAGTACAATCACTATGGAGATCAGAATGGAGGTTCCTCAAATGGGGCTGGGCGTGGTGGCGCATGCTTGTAATCCCAGTACTTGGGAGGCAGAAACCAGAGGATCCGGGTTCACGGCCAGCCTCAGCTACTTAGTGAGGCCCTCCGCAACTTCGTGAGACCCGGTTTCAAAATAAAGTATAAAAAATAGGACTGGGGGTGTAGCTCGGAGGTAAAACGCCCCTGGGTTCAATCTCCGGTACTGCAAAAAAAAAAAAAAAAAAGACTAGAAATGGAACCACCATATGACCCAGCTATAGCACTCCTCAGCATTTTCCCCAAAGAATTAAAGTTAGAAAACTATAGTGATACATGTATACCCATGTTTATAGCTGCACAACTCATAACAGCCAAATTATGGAACCAACAAAGGTATTGGTCAACAGATGAATGAATAAAGAAAATGTGATACACACACACACATACACACACACACACACACACACACACACACACACACAGGAATTTTTTTCAGCCATAAAGAAGAACAAAAATATGTTAGTTGCAGGAAAATGGATGCTAGAGAATATTATGCTAAGTGAAATCAGCCAGTCTCAGAAAGTCAAGGGTTGTATGTTTTCTCTCTTATGTGAAAGCTAGAGAGAAAACAGGAAACATAAGGGACTTTGGATAAATGTGGAGAAAGACCAGTAGAACAGTGGAAGGGGGCTGGGGGAGGGAGTTGGGGAGGGGAAAAAGGAGAACTGAGGAAAGAAATAGTTTAAGCTATCATCATATTGAATGGGGAAAAGCTGAAAGTTTTCTAAGATGTGGAACAAGACAAGCATGCCCACTTTTACTCAACATAGGACAGGAAGTCCTACACAGAGCAGTCAGGCAAGAGGAAGAAATAAAGGACATCCAAATTGGAAAAGAAGTCAAATGATCTCTGCAGACAACATGCTTTTATATATAGAAAACCCCAAAGATTCCACAAAAATACTATTAGAACAAATAAATGAGTTCAGCATAGAATAAATGAATTCAGCAAAGTCACAGGCTACAAAATCAATATATAAAAAGTCAGTTGTGTTGCTATATGCTAAAAGTGAATTATTTAAAAGAGAAATCAAGAAAGCAATTCCATTTACAATAGCTACAAAAACAAATAAATAAAATATCTAGGAATAAATTTAACCAAAAGGTGAAAGATCTCTACGAAAAAAAAAGCTATAAAAATCGAAAGAAATTGAAGAGGACACACACAAAAATAAAAACATTTATGTTCATAGAAGAACCAAAATTGTTAAAATGCAATCTAAAGATTCAATGCAAAGCTGGGCTTGGTGGCACACGCTTATAATCCCAGTACTTGGGAGGCTGAGACATGAGGATCGCAGGTTTGTGGCCAGCCTCAGCTACTTAGTGAGGCCCTCTGCAACTTAGTGAGACCCTGTTCCAAAATAAAGAATAAAGGCTGGGGGTGTAGCTTGGAGGTAGAATGCCCCTGGGTTCAATCCCCAGTACCACCCCTCCAAAAAAAAAAAAGATTCAGTGCAAGCCCTATCAAAATACCAATGATATTTTTCACAAAACTTTAAAATACAATGCTAAAATTTGTATAGAATCACAAAAAAGTCCAACTAGTCAAAGCAATCTTGAGCAAAAAGAACAAAGCGGGAGTTATTATACTACTTCAAATTATAGTACAAAGCTATAGTAGTTAAAACAGCATAATACTGGTATAAAAGCAGATATATAAACCAATGGTAAGGAGACTTTTATTGGCTGAGGCTTAGGAATACAGAAAACAATAACTGTTCAGAGACTTTCATTTGGAGAACAGAAAGCCTAGAAGTAAACCTTGCATCTACCTACAGTCAATTGATCTTCATTAATGGTGCTAAGAATACACACTAGAGAAACAACAGTCTTTTGAATAAATCGTGCTGGGGAAATAAGATATCCACATACACAAGAATGAAATTAAGACTATTTCTCATCAGTTACAAAAGACAATTCAAAATGGATTGAGGTCTTAAATATAAGACCCAAAATAATGCAATTGCTAGAAGAAAATAGAGGAAAAATACTTTAGGATGTTGGAATGAACAAGAATTTTTTTTGGAAAAGACCCCCAAAACACAAACTAACAACCTTCTGCACAGCAAAGAGAACAATCAACTGAGTGAGCAGACAATGTACAGAATAGGAGAAAATATTTGCAAACTATACAACTGACAAGGGGTTGATATCTTGAATATATAAGGAACTCATATCTCATTCCCTAAAGTATCCCATTTTGGACAATAAATTACACTCCCTAAGACCACATCATATTATCACCTGATCTGAATTTGATGTCAACTAAAATCCTCCAAGCCTTTTCTATATGTGCTCTGTGAAAGAGAATATGGTAATTGCTCAGAAAAAGGAAAAAGTACTGTTTCTAAGTAGTCACAAAGGGAGGCATGTAAGCTCAAAGAATCTGGTTGCACGTAGCAGACAACAAGTATCTACTGAATTTACAAATGACTGAATAAATGAATACATTAAGAAATAAGTGAACATAAGAAGGAAACAAAGGTGTAACACAGAAAACAGTAGTTCCAGTTAAGGCTTTTGGTGAAACCCAGAGTCATCTGTTTCAGGAGAAAGATGGTCAGGATCTCATTATGTTGCATAATATCTTCGCTGGGTACATTTGATGGTTTAAGCCTAAGATATAGCTGAATTGTATCAGCACTCTCTCCCTCTTAAGATAGCCTGTGTTCTCCCTTGAACATGTATCCCCCACTTTCCTAATAAACTTCTATCTTTGGCCGGGCATGGTGGCGCACGCTTATAATCCCAGTACTTTGGGAGGCGGAGACCGGAGGATCTGGGTTCGCGGCCGGCCTCAGCTCTCTCTCTCTCTCTCCCTGTCTCTCTCTCTCTCTCTCTCTCTCTCTCTCTCTCTCTCTACTTAGTGAGGCCCTCCGCAACTTCGTGAGACCCGGTTTCAAAATAAAGTATAAAAAATAGGGCCGGGGGTGTAGCGTGGAGGTAGAACGCCCCTGGGTTCAATCCCCAGTACTGCAAAAAAAAAAAAAAATTTCTATCTTTGTCTCTGAATAGCACATGCTGAAATTTTTTTCTGCCATGGAACCCAAGAATCCCCCCAATCCTGAGTTCCTGAGGTGAGGATCCACCCCCCCCCACAGACATTTCAGGTGCCCAATGAGGGGCTCTCAGAGACAATGATTTTGGTAAGTCTACTGAAATGTTTTTGTTTTTTCTGTCTTTAAATGTTTTTGTTTATGTGCGTATGTAAAACTCCTGACCTTCACTTTCATGAACCAAAAGAGCATAAACTTGGTTTGCCCTATATGCCATGGCTCCCCATTTTTGGGTGGCAGGGGTAAATCCCCATGCCGTGCACATTCAAGTGGCAAAAGGGTATCAGCTGACGCTGTCCTTAGGGCCTGGAGAGTCTTTGAACTCAAAAGCCATGCAGCTCAATCGTCCCTCTTCCCTTTTCTTCTCCCTTTCTCTGCTGTAGCTGTAGGACTTCCCATAGGCTTCTTAGCTGTCTGCTGGTGTTTCACTGTGCAAACCATGCTTAAAATGCAAGAGGTACCTCCCAAATGCCTTTTGAGGCTATTTATATTACAATAATGTTATTTTTAACTACATATAACCAAACTGGACTATTAAGTTGGGAAATAGGTCTAAGAACTTTGATTTTGGATATGATTAATCATTCATTTAATCACCCCAAAATGCTCAGTCCTAGTTTATATCAGGCAATTGTCTAATGGATAGCAAAGATGAATCAGGTAGTTTGAAGTGTGGAGAGAGAGGAGGCGAGACACTTTGGAATGGTACTAAAATGCCTTTCAGATGGTCCACCTCCCAGCATTTTTGAAGGAATACTTATTTCTACTGTGACTAGGTAGATAAATTATAGGGGAGCGTGGCCGTGGGTCTCTAAAAGGGACCTGTTTCTGAAATGAAACTCTGGAGCCCAAAACATACTTCTATTCCATATAAGAATCTTCATAGCCCTAGACATTTTCTAATACAAAAAAGAGAAAGAAAATGTAAATAGAAATCTATAGGTAGCAATAAAAAAGTGATAAAATAAATCCTGAGGGCACTACATTTTATAGACAAAGGACATTGTCAGCTGAGCAATCAGTGAATATCTTCACAGAGAGAAACCAAATGATCGTTTTGTTAGACGATGACAGCAAAGAATTAAAATGAAAAGTGGCAAAATAATTTACATGAGATGAGAGACCATAAGCTAGTAACAAACGGAGATGTCCTTGAAGCACTTTCATTCCAATGACACTGAGGTCTATAAACACTGCAGCCAGAGGATTCCTCCTTCTGAGCCTTGGTAAGCATGCAGAAAAGACAGACTGGCTCTAGACACAGGATAACGCCGCACACATGAACATTTTCTTCTGTGCCTTCATGCAAATTATCTCTGCAGAAGAGATACTTCGATCTCTCCATTTTAGTTATCCAAAACAAGCTTTCAGGATTGCCAGACATTTCCTACTACCTACAATCCAGCATGTATTTCTTTATCACCATATAAAACTACTGGGCAGTGAGCAGGAAAAGGTCTGCTTTCAGAAGAGGCAAAGAGGACAACATTAAACTAACATTCTCTGGAATCTCGTTATCCCATCTCCTACTTGAGAGCATCTATGTGTGAAATGGTCTTCAGCAACAAACACAATTATTTAAATTTTCTCCTTCTTCTTTTGTTTTTACAAAATGGGGTGAAGGAAGAGATGAAACAAGAAAACCTTCTCTAAGTAGAGTACCTGTCGTTTACTAATCCATAAAGGCCTAAGGAACGCTCCCATTTACTTATGGACCAGAATAGTGATATTCTTTTATCCAAAGATAAAGAAGTACCTCTAATACTAATTATACCTTAAAATACTCCTGTGAAACAATCAGGGGTCAGAGAGAGATAAAAAAGGCAGAGCTAGAAATAGCTACGCACATGACTCTTTTCCATTTCCTCTGGACTTTAGGACAATTGGGGATCTTGAAGATTATTCACTGATCAAGCTCATCTGAGAAATGGGAATGGGGACTATGACAAGACATGTTCCCCTAGGTTACAGAGCTGGCTGCGACCAGAGCCTCTTGCCTTCCGGTCACATGCTCTTTCCACTGCTGCTTGCCAAGGTAGTTGCTGGGTGCAGGAGTTGAGTGTCCCCACAAAACTCAGAATATGGCCTTATGTGAAGATAGAGTATTTGCGGACTTAATTATGATGAGGTTGAAGATGATATCACGGGGCCCTAAATCCAATGAGAGTATCTATGAACACACAACACAGAGAAGGCAATGAGGAGATGAAAGCAGACACTGGAGTGATACATATGCCAGCCCAGGAATGCTAAGAATTGCTGGCAACTGCCAAAAGCTAGAACAGGGGTGGGAGGGTAGTGGTGGCTCTCAGTCTCCAGAGGCAACAAACCGTGCTCCCTCCCAAACTATGGGATAATAAACTTCTCCGTTGTTTTAGGCCACCCAACTTGTGGTAATTTCTTATGTCAGCCTTAGGAAGCGAATATACTGGATAAAGGGAGCCATTGCAAAAAAGAATGGGGTGGTCTTAAGAGACAAGGTGGTTAAACCAGTATTTTCTGAACATTTTACAAGGTTAGTGTTAATTTTCTAAAAAAAATGTTACCTAAAATAAAAATAAATTGGGTTATGTGGTATTACAAAAAGCTCCCTCTGATTAAGTTAAAAACTGCTTCTCAAAACACTCTGCTTAGCTGGGCATGGTGGTGCACGCCTGTAATCTCAGTACTGGGGAGGCTGAGACAGGAGGATCATAGGTTTGAAGCCAGCCTCAACAACTTAGTGAGGCCCTCAGCAACTTAGCTGTTTCAAAAAAATAAAATAAAAAAGGACTAGGGGTGTAGCTCGGAACAAGAATGTCCTTCAGTTCAAACCCTAATACCACAAAAAGAAAAAAGAATTAATATAGAAAAGCCTATAAAAAGAAAAGAGTTTTAAGTGAAAAAAAAGTATTGGCCTATGCACAGATGAAAGGATTCAGATATTGAACTTTCAACTCCTAGTTCCTAAATGCACATGGAATCCCATAACATAGCTCATTACACACAGATTTAGAAAAAACAGAGTAGACCCTGACAAAGGATCAAAGACCTGCAAGCTGGACGGGAACAGTACCAGGTCAGCCTCCTTATTTTGCAGGCAAGGACACGAACTCTACAGATGGGAAGCCAGAGAGGGGAACTGGCTTGCTCAAGGTCGCATGAACTGGAACTCAGGCTTCCTGACTCAGTTCTTTGGCTCAAAGGCCTAACAGGAACAGCTCGTATCCAGCTAAGACATGGTATTGTTTCCGACTTCATTTAAGATATGCAATGCTAATCCCTTAGCAATGAATCATCCAGCCCAAGATCCTGTTAATTTAGCAAGAGTTCCTGGAAGCAAAGATTTGATGGCATCAGTAAGAAACCCACGATAACCCTGGGACCACAGGCCACAACTCCTCCAGGGGCTTTTCTTCCGTGGAGAGGAAATCTAACTGTTCTGGGGACAACCATGACACTGACCTTCCTTTTTTCCCTGGGCTGAGGAGAATTAAATAAGCCCTGGAACTTTTCACTTGAAGTATAACATGAATACACATTAAAAGAGTATGTCTATAGTGCAGTTAACTCATTCTAGAAGAGTTAGTACCTCCTTAGACATCAGCAAGGGGGAAAAAAAGCTCCCAAATTGTTACCAAGATGGTAAGATGACTTTCATTTATCTGGAGAAAGAAAAATCCATACCTGAGAATTGTGGACACCATGTATGAAATGTGGCCTAACCTAAAACTTTCACCTCCCAAGGTCCTCCCTTGCAAAGATTCTATGTTCAAATGTTGTGTTTACTTGCAGCATGCTGACTGCCACTAGACCCTATGTGCTACGTGATAAACGGGCATCAAGGGTAACACTGGATTTAGGAGCTGAGATTATAGCACATGTTATCCTATCACTAAGACTGAGAAACTACACAGGCTATCACCCATCCAATAGCGCGCATCCCTAAATGAAGGACTACCAGAGTAGAGATTTAGTGTGAGCTTTAGTATGTGGCCATGGAAAGATAAGTTTTCCTCCTAATGTGTATTACCATTTAATTTTTCTATGAAGAATGTAAAAAGAAAACAGTAAAATTGACAAGTCCTAACCTCATTAAAGAAAAACTTGAGATATGTCTCTTGATTGAACACCACTGAATTTATCAAATTGTTTACTCAACTCTCCGTTTTATTTTAATCATGAAGAAAAAGTCCATGCACAGAAGGCAGTGTTTGGTTTTGCAGCTCCATGGACTCCTAGTTTCCTAATGAAACATCCAAAGGTGGGTGGTAACTAAGCAACCGTGGACTCTGGTCCTTTGGAGAGTGAACCTCGAACTGCACTGGCTGGCTCTGGAACTCCCAGGGCCTCAGTGCTGGTATGCTCCTTGCTGCCTTTCGTTCACCTCACCTGCAGCTAGGTGAGAGCTGCATCTTCCTCTTTCTGTTTTGTCAACGTTTGCTGGTAAGAATTTACGGAAGAGATCTGTAAGGTGATCTGCAACTCTGAAGTCTCTTACACTTGGTTGACCAACAATTTATTCTAATAGGAAGATCAACAGAGTAGGATTGATAAGGATCAATTCATTGTCTCCTGCATGGTTTTTCTTAGGATCAATAGAATACTTCTGCAAACTGATGACCAAGCACGGACAGCAGCATAGCTTCTTTTTTCAATGGGGAAGCACTGTCTGTGGTTGTCCTGGTATTTCCCTGAAGGCAGGGGGAGAACACAATACTTCACAGAGAGCACTTACACCTTTTTCTGAAACCCAGCTATCTACTTCCTGTGTCTTGAGGTGATGGCCATTTTTGATGGGAGTCAAACTACCAGCATCTAGATAAATGAGTCTTTGTTTGTCTTTTAAAAAGCCAAATTAATTCTGACATTTGATAAAACACATGCTACTTACATTAATAATGCCAGAGTGGAAAGGTTATCTATCAAGTGAATACAAGTTAAATAAACTTCTTCAAAGTGATACTACAGAACAAAGGTATTTTGATGACAAACCAAGGTTTCCATTCCCAGTAAGATGATGATGATTACATGACAGTTTCAACAGGGTTAGAACAACCATAGCTTAGTCTGGTGTGTTAATGTTCAGCATGTCAAAATAAGAACCAATAAAAGAAAGTATTTGGACAAGGCACTATTATGATCAGGATTTGTATAGTACACAGGTTTTCAAAGTATAGTCTAACGACCACTTTTAGATGCTTCATACCACTAAAATTACAGTCCACTCACGCTTCCTCAACTAAAAGGCAACCAGGTAGGATATTTACTCACAACATCCAACACATATACGACCTTTTGTACATTCTATGAATGTTTAGTTTAACAATGACTTTTTTATTGGTGGATCATAATTGTACATCCTAATGAGGTTCAGAGTGAGAAACATACATGTACCTGGTACTTGGTGTGTTTCTCTCTCTCTCTCTCTTTTTCTTTTTCGATGCTGGGGATTGAACCCAGGGACATTTTACCTCTGAGCTACACCTCCAGTTCTATTTTAATTTAGATTTTGAAACAGGGTCTCAGTAAGTTGCTGAAGGTCTCGCTAAGTGGCTGAGGCTGGCTTTGAACCTGCAATTCTCCTGTCTCGGCCTCCTAAGTCCTGGAATTAAAGGTTTGCGTCATCATGGCCGGCTGGTGTTTTTCTCTTAATGCACTATTATGAGGGCCAGGATCCCATTTTATCGTGCACATACCATGTCCTCTAGGATCACAGTGGCTGAGTTTCAAAAAGAAAAAGCTTCACTAGTTTTCTGTAAAGATTTTCCAGTTACTCTATAAGCTGATCTCCCTCTATATTAGCATTTATAATATGATGCCTATAATTCAGGGTCTGGTTCTGACTCATTACACCACACCATTATTTACCTAACTATGCTTCATTTCCTTGTAAACTGCGGCCACAGGACAGTATGAGGAACGTGGGGTCTTTTGTCCTGTTTAATTTGTTCAGAGACTAGAGAAATAGGAGTATGCTGTTTGTATAAAACAAAACTGCTGGCAAAGCACCTCTATGAGAATGGGGAAAACTTTTAATATGCCTCCAAAACACCATGATAATTTCTCTTTTGGCTATTTCTGTTTGACCAAAAAGGAACCAGGAAGTATAATTTGCCAACTTTAAAATGCATTTAAGAACAGTTCGTCTTCTTACTGGCTATGAGAAATGGATTGGGATAACTTTACCTGTCAATAAGTGGGAAAGTTTTGTTGTTTTTTCCTCAAATAGTCTAATGGATTGAAATGAGGTCATGTCCAGGCTCCTGCTGTCTCCTATAAATGTTAAGAACTTCCTTCTATTTGCGGAGAGACAGGAGGTGTAGTTCATTATGTTCCACTCGAGTCATTCCAAAAGGATATGAAAGAGGATAAACTCTTTTTAAAATTCAACTTCCAGTATCTATTAATTCAAAATCCACAGTGTATTCTCCCAGCACTTTCTATCTTAGAGCAGCAATGACATCAGGAGACAGGCAGAGGAAGGCCAGCATGCCCGGGGTGGCTGGGATGGCAGAACCACTAAGGAGGGCAGAGCGTGCGTGTGTTAGCCCTCAATCACTACAGACCAGGACAAACAGGTTTGAAAGGACTCACCTCTGCTCCCACAAAATAAATATTAGGGGTGAAAAACAGTACAGTGATTGGGCTAAGAAAAAACAACATTGAGGCATTTGAAAGTAATTTTTTCTGCTGTCTCTGAATCATTTTAATTGAATTTCTTTAAATCTTTCAATTATTGTTGATCCTTGAGTTGAACTGAAGGCCTTTCCATTTTAATAAAATCAGAAAATATATTACTCTATTCTTCACCAGAGTCTAATATGTCTGGTGGGGAAGAGAACGAGATAACATTTTCTAAATTTGTTAAAGTTGTAGGTTCTTAGCTGGGCACAGTGGCGCATACTTGTAATCCCAGTACTTGGGAGGCTAAGACAGGAGGATTGCACGTTCATGGCCAACCTCGGCAACTTTACGAGACCCTCAGCATCTTAGTGAGATCCTGTTTCAAAATAAAAAATAAAAAGGGCTGGGGGTGTAGCCTGGAGGTAGAATGTCCCGGGGTTCACTCCCTAGTACTCCCCCAAAAAAGTTGTAGGATCTTCTTTTTTTTTTTTTTTGCGGTACTGGGGATTGAACGCAGGAGCGTTCTACCTCTGCGCTACACCCCCAGCCCTATTTTTTTTTTATGCTTTATTTTTGAAACCGGGTCTCACGAAGTTGCAGAGGGCCTCACTAGGTAGAGAGAGAGAGAGAGAGAGAGAGAGAGAGAGATACAGAGAGGAGAGAGAGAGAGAGAGAGAGAGAGAGGAAAGAGAGGAGAGAGAGAGAAAGAGGAGAGAGAGGAAAGAGAGAGAGAGGAGAGAGGAGAGAGGAGAGAGAGAGAGAGAGAGAGAGAGATCGCGTGCGCGCATGCGCGCTGAGGTTGGCCGCGAACCCGGATCCTCCGGTCTCCGCCTCCCAAAGTACTGGGATTACAAGCGTGCGCCACCACGCCCGACTCAGGATCTTCTTAAATATGCAATTCAATCATGTTCAAGTACCACCTAGTACTATTAGACTCTATTCTAGCCTACAGGCCTGCTGTGTCTAATCAGCCCTGTGCCCAAAGGACTGCCAAAGTGCCACTGACACGCCTGGTGAAATGTACTTAGCACATGGTGAAAGGATTCATTCTAGCAAAGATATCGACTAAATTTTCATCCTAACAATGCATCTCTGTAATGGAAATCAGTAGGGAAACGGAATTTTATAATTTTTGTCACAATGTACATTTATGTGAGCCCCAAGTCCCCTACCCCCCAAAAAAGGATCAACAACTTTTTTTGTGTGTGTGCTGGAGACTGAACCCAGGAGCATTCTATCTCCGAGCTATACCCCCGGCTCTTTTTATTTTTTAATTTTTGAAGCAGGGTCTCCCTAAGTTGCTAAGGGTCTTGCTAAATTGCTGAGACTGGCCTTGAACCTGTGATCCTCCTGTCTCCGCCTCCCAAATACTGGAATTACAGCTGTGTGGCAATACATTTTAAAATTGAAAATGGCTACAATTTTAAGATATTTTCTTGAAAGTGTAGTAAATGGAATCTTATTTAGGCTCTTGTCTTTAAAAAAAAAAAACAAAAAGGCTGGACAGACTTTTCAAGACAGTGTAAACTTTTAATTCCTAAGGTGTTTTACAAATACCAATATAAAATCTACCTCACCAAAAAAAATTTTTGAATCACTGGCATAAAACACTATTATCTGCTTTATATATGGAAGGAAAGTGTCACAAACAACTTACAAAATGGATTAAAATGTTTCTCTTTTCAGTTATTAGAGCATACTGTGGCATGGAAAGAAAAATGTGGCAACACAAGTCACACCCCAGCCTGACTGCTTCGCACCCACCCCACCTCGCTGCCTGCCCGAAGGAGCAAACACTCAGGGGGCCCTCGTGCTCAGGCCTCCCACTGCCCGCCACGTGCTTCCCCTTCTCAACCCACCCGCTACCCTGCTCCAGCGCCTGCTCCTGCGCTACCCGAGTTTCCGTGCCGTGCACTGCTCTCTGCATCCGACTGTACTTGGGACCCATCTCTTGTGCAACTTTAACCTGACTCCTCTGTTGACTTGAGACCACCAGAGTCAGCACATTAGTACAGCATTCGGCACAGAGAAAAGTGATTCCTCCCACTGCCCCCTTGTTTTGAGATGTGGTCTCTCTATGCTGCCAAGCTGGCCTCAAGTCTCAGCCTCCCTAGTAGCTGGACTACAGGTGTATGCCACTCCTCCTGGCTCGAATGACTGTCTTTTCTCTTTTTGGTACTGGGGATTGAACCCAGGGCCATTCTACCTCTGTGCTTCACCCCCAGCCCTATTTTATTTTTTTATTTTGAAACAGGGTTTCACTAAGTTGCTGAGGCTAGCCTCAAACATGTGATCTTCCTGTCTTAGCCTCCCAAGTACTGGGATTAGAACCGGGCACCACCACGCCTGGGCCTGAATGACTTTCTTTTGAGTTAAGAAATGCTAAGGAAAGCCGGGCGTGGTGGCGCACGCTTGTAATCCCAGTACTTTGGGAGGTGGAGACTGGAGGATCCAGGTTCGCGGCCAGCCTCAGCGCTCTCTCTCTCTCTACTTAGTGAGGCCCTCTGCAACTTCGTGAGACCCGATTTCAAAATAAAGTATAAAAAAATAGGGCTGGGGGTGTAGCGCGGAGGTAGAACACACCTGGGTTCAATCCCCGGTACCGCAAAAAAAAAAAAAAAATGAAAAGAAAAGAAATGCTAAGGAGAGTTTTATTGGTTGAAGTTTAGGAATATAGAAAACAATAATTGTTCCAAAACTTCCATTTGAAGAAATCCAGAATTCCTTATGAAAGTTATTAGTTTAATATTTTATACTGACTATTCAGTAGTAGGAGAAATATATGTTAAACATCTAAAATGTGTGTTGTGTATTGTAATAAGCACTTCACAGTCGTTAAACCACAGCACTCCTATAGCTAGGGATGACCATTACAGTCATTTTATATGGCAAGCAACTGACCTAAGGATACCTAGCTGGTGAGGAAGAGTCGGGACTGGAACCCCACTCACCCTAACTCCAAAGTCTGTGTTCTTAACCACCGTATCATCAGAAACGACAAATGAAAAGTATATTACAAAAATATACTGAACTATTCAACATTTAAGGGAAATAATTTTTCAAGTTTTATTACCTCTCTCAATCTCTAATCTTTGCATGCTATGGCTTTTTACTTTACTATAAAAACAGAACATGTTGTTTCTGTTGCTTAATATCACTTCATTTACATTTTTCCTCAAGTTTACATAAGCCACATCTGTCATTTTACCATGACCTTCCAGTTAGTAAATCATTATGGACTTATCTGTTTGCTAATAAACCATCCTACTCAAATATAAAGAAGGTGAAAAAATTTCACTGAATTTCCTATCCCAACACAGACACACAGCCTCTGTGATCCTAGATGTGAAGGAGACATCATCTTCAGCAAGTTCACTTAATTCAGTAGCAACATAATAAAGAAGAAAATGAAATGTCAGCCGGGCGTGGTGGCGCACTCTTGTAATCCCAGTACTTCGGAGGCTGAGATGGGAGGATCCGGGTTAGAGACCAGCCTCAGCTGCTTAGTGAGGCCCTCTGCAACTTAGTGAGACCCTGTTTCAAAAATAAAGAATAAAAAATAGGGCTGGGGGTGTAGCTCGGAGGTAGAATGCCCCTGGGTTCCATCCCCAATACCGCAAAAAAAAAATAAATAAATAAAATAAAAAGAAATGTTAAGTTTCGCTGCAACTACAAAGCATTGAAGAAAGTTTTAGAGATAAATTGAAAAAAATAAGAGAAGTCCATTTCTTCTAAGCAGTAAAAACGTGAGTTTTTAGTTTTTTTCATTTTATAAGGAAGAAGGAAGTAATTTTAATTACTGGACTGATAAAATGGTAGGTGAACAATGACTTTTCACTCTCAGATTGCAAAACCCTCAGGTATGTTATTACTGTAACATGTAAGCATAGAAACTGAGGGAACCATAGCAGAAGCTGACTGCTACACAAGGCACTAAGACAGATTATGAGGATATCCATAAAAATTAGGTCCTGGAAAACTGGTCTTCCGACAGGGCTCCGTTATCATGGCGATGATTTTGTTTTTTGAAGTCTGTCTGTTCATGTTGTTATGCAAAGCACCAATTATTTTCCACAGATTTAATTCTAGGGTGGGTAATATTTTCCTATCCAAAGCCACGGAGTCTCACAGGGAACAAAGGCTCCACACAAAACAAGAAATTATTTAGAATCATAGAGGGATACAGATTTAGGAACTTGAAGGACTGTTAGAAATTATATAACATTTGCTGTTTGAAAAATATATTTCATTAATTTGTTTTTTAAAAGAAATAAGAAAGCCGGGCGTGGTGGCGCACGCTTGTAATCCCAGTACTTGGGAGGCGGAGACCGGAGGATCCGGGTTCGCGGCCAGCCTCAGCTACTTAGTGAGGCCTCCGCAACTTCGTGAGACCTGGTTTCAAAATAAAGTATAAAAAATAGGGCCGGGGATGTAGCTCAGAGGTAGAAAGCCCCTGGGTTCCATTCCCGGTACCGCAAAAAATAAATAAATAAATAAATAAATAAATAAATAAATAAAAGAAATAAGAAGCCGGGCGTGGTGGGGCACGCTTGTAATCCCAGTACTTTGGGAGGTGGAGACCGGA